>JAXGGA010005856.1:0-74536 GCA_038373865.1 Uloborus plumipes
GTTTCTACTGCTCCCCTTTATGAGAAAAATGGCTGCCAAGATGGCCAAAAACGCATTTTTTGCCTTATGACTTATCTTTAAGCTAAAATATTTCCAAGAAGGAGTGAGAAATCAAAGTTATGCATTGTGTAACCATTTATGGTAAACATCTATACACTACCAGAAAGTGAGTAAACCTTTGGTTATGTCTTCCTTTTTTTGGAATAAATTCCTCAATTTTAGCAAAATCGGCAAAATCGAGTTTTTGTGATTACATCTTCAAAGAGCCCTGTACCTTGGCAATTTTCATTATGAACGTTCTAGTATTTTTTTTTCGGAATGCCTGGAGTAACTAGTTTCCATAGATATCTAACACTTTTATTTTGCATAAGTACGATTTTTTATAAAAAATGATTAAATAACATTACTTTTTTAGTATTTTGACGTGGCGGACAAACTTTGAGGGCATGTATCTCAGAAAATAAGTGGAGCAGGAACCTAACAATTTGGACTTTTCCATGCCTCTATATGATCAACATGTGCGCCAAATTAAAAGAAAATTCGAGTCGGTCGTGCGACCCCCATTTGGTGAGTTGGTATGGAATCACTCTAGATGTCCTTATGTCGTATTTTATCGGAAAGACAAATTTGGAGCTTCATTCCTCAAATTGAGAATTTCGCCCCTCTCAAAAATTTAAGTTCCGGGATCCTTTATATTCTTTAACATATGAAATCTTTTTTTTCCGAAATACGCAAATTTTTACACATTCAGCAATGTTAAATTAAAAAAAATATGGGATGACGTATGTGAAAGTTCCAAATTACCATATGGGTAAACATCCAATTTTGGTATATGCAGAAGAAAAATAATTTTGCTCAAAAATGAAAAATATAAATACAAATATTTGCATAAAGGTAATGAAAAACTAAATTCATTAATTAAAAAAGTAAAATAAATTACAATGAACCTTAAAAACACTTAAAAAGCCCACTTTTGTGTCCTTTTTCATTTTGCAAAATATTTAATGCCTTAACAAATTACAAAAAAAAAAAAAAATGAATAAATAAAAAGTAATAAAAATAAAAACAAAAAAGTGCAGTTTATAGTATTAAAATATGTGTGTATATATATATATATATATATATATATATATATACACGTATAAACGAATACCCCTCTTAGTCCGGGATCTGACAGCACTTCTGTAGGAATGTTCGAGTAGTGGGAATTTTTTTTTTCAAAAATGGTTAGTGGGTGCCCTAGGAAGTATTTTGAACTTGGGTGGACATCCGCCACCTGGTGCATTTTTTTGCTATGACGTCATCAAAGATGACGGCCATTTTGGCTCTCATAAATGCTAAAAAATGCCCAACACTTCTGCAGGAAATTTAAAAATTGAGAATTTCTTTTCAAAAATGTTTAGTAGGTGTCCTAGAAAGAATTTTAGACTCGGGTGGACACCCGCCTCCTTTTAAATTTTCCGGTTATGGCGTCATCAAAGATGGCCGCCGCTCGATTCTATAAATGCTCATATCTATGCTGATACTTGACCGATTTGCATGAAAATTGCAATTTTTTTACTAATTTGTCTGATGCTTATTTGTCTTTAAGCTGCACAGTTAGAAATTTACTCGAAAAATAAAATTGAAAATCACTTTATTTATTTATCTTTATTTTCAAACTACCATGACTTAACCATAAAAAATGGTATTAACCCTTTTATTTGTGCGAGAAACTGCTAATTTTCCTCTGCTTGCATACCAAAACATACAACTGTATTACAAATCAGTAAAACGTCCTGATGTCCAAGCGACAGCAACGAAAATTTAAATTTATTTAAAATGGATATGAATGAGAAAAAATACTAAAATTCCGACATGTAGCAGTTAAGGAGAATTAGTTGATCTCTTTTTCACAGTTCCGATTTTGTTGTTGATGATGATTTTTCTACTCTAAAAAAACATTCGAAGAACCGCCTTTACTATCCTGTAGTGCTAAAGGTACAATGTGCAAAAATATTATCTCAATCAATGGTGCGTGGCACTCGTTGCACTAGAAGGTGGCAATATCTCAAAGTAAATATTCTTCACATGAGTATACAGCTATAATTCTTAGTTCATCTAAAAATTTACAGAATGACCCTTTTCGTATTACCTGCACTACGTATTCTTCTGTTGATTCACGAATTTGTTCTACGTATTCCAGTCAGATGATATACCAAATTTCTCCAAATATTTCATAAAAACATAATGAAGAGCTGTTTTTTTAGTGTAAAATGTACTCCAGTAATTCGATCCAGATAGTGCGTGGATGGTTGGTAGGTTTTCATCTTTGTTTCGGTGAGTATTATGAGCAGACAAAAGTCTCGTAGAATCCATAACTCCAGTGTACCTCTAAAGTTCCTAAACACCAAATCGCTGAATAAGAGTATACCTCGGAAATAAAGCTAACACCATTATTCTCGAAGTCGCTTCCTCTGCTGTCAAGCAATTTATTATGTCCAGGTCTTTCCACGTTGTAAGATCAGTTTGTTTCCTGATGATGCCCAAAAGTTGTAGATTAGGATAGGCAGAGTAGCATCTTGAGAGATTTTAATGATATGTATAAAAATATTGCTACCTTGTTTCTACGCTTTCGGACTCTTTAGGGGAAAATTTGCTCTAATTGTAAAAAATATTATAGACTTCTTCACAGCTCTTTGTGATACTCCCAATATATGAATTAAATAATAATAATAAAAAAAAACAGTTATTACTTCGTCAAGGGTTTGTTTTTATTTGTCATAGCCTTTCGTACAAAAAAGTTCACTATATAACAGGACTTTTCATCAGACAAGGTTTCTTCTCTTATGTTGCCATAAGATTTTTCTAGCTCTTTTTACAATGCACCTATTTGTAATCTTAACATAAACTCTTGTTCATTTAACAATGAACAGTTTTTAGATGGTTCATACTGAAAGATCTCTTCCAAGTCAGAGGAATGAACCAAAAGTTTTCGCATCATGATGTGAGGCTGACTGTTTGACTGCTTTTTACTGGCTTTCCTTGTGGTAATACAAGCATTTTGTGTTCTGTTGCAAGGAAATATTGGCAATATGGCTTTAAGAATGAAGCTTGAGCGATCTTGACTCTTTTTCCCTTGTATCGTGTTAAGCACAGTCACCAGTATTAAAAAAGTTTAATATATTTTTCATTGTATCTTGTGAAGCAGCCAGCTAAAGGTACTGGCTTCACAAGATACAATGAAAAATATATAAAACTTTTTTAATACTGGCATGAAGCAGCCAGCTAAAGGTACTGGCTTCACAAGATACAATGAAAAATATATAAAACTTTTTTTAATACTGGTGACTGTGCTTAACACGATACAAGGGTAAAAGAGTCAAGATCGCTCAAGCTTCATTCTTAAAGCCATATTGCCAATATTTCCTTGCAACAAAACACAAAATGCTAGTATTACCACAAGGAAAGCCAGTAAAAAGCAGTCAAACAGTCAGCCTCACATCATGATGCGAAAACTTTTAGTTCATTCCTCTGACTTGGAAGAGATCTTTCAGTATGAACCATCTGAAAAGTGTTCATTGTTAAATGAACAAGAGTTTATGTTAAGATTACAAATAGGTGCATTGTAAAAAGAGCTAGAAAAATCTTATGGCAACATAAGAGAAGAAATCTTGTCTGATAAAAAGTCCTGTTATATAGTGAACTTTTTTGTACGAAAGGCTATGACAAATAAAAACAAACCCTTGACGAAGTAATAACTGTTTTTTTTATTATTATTATTTAATTCATACATTGGGAGTATCACAAAGCGCTGTGGAGAAGTCTATAATATTTTTTACAATTAGAGCAAATTTTCCCCTAAAGAGTCCGAAAGCGTAGAAACAAGGTAGCAGTATTTTTATACATGTCATTAAAATCTCTCAAGATGCTACTCTGCCTATCCTAATCTACAACTTTTGGGTATCATCAGGAAACAAACTGATCTTACAACGTGGAAAGACCTGGACATAATAAATTGCTTGACAGCAGAGGAAGCAGACTTTGAGAATAATGGTGTTAGCTTTATTTCCGAGGTATACTCTCATTCAGCGATTTGGTGTTTAGGAACTTTACAGTACACTCGAGTTATGGATTCTACGAGACTTTTGTCTCCTCATAATACTCACCGAAACAAAGATAACTTACCAACCATCCACGCACTATCTGGATCAAATTACTGGAGTACATTTTGCACTAAAAAAACAGCTCTTCATTATGTTTTTATGAAATATTTGGAGAAATTTGGTATATCATCTGACTGGAATACGTAGAACAAATTCGTGAATCAACAAAAGAATACGTAGTGCAGGTAATACGAAAAGGGTCATTCTGTAAATTTTTAGATGAACTAAGAATTATAGCTGTATACTCATGTGAAGAATATTGACTTTGAGAATTTGCCACCTTCTAGTGCAACGAGTGCCACGCACCATTGATTGAGATAATATTTTTGCACATTGTACCTTTAGCACTACAGGATAGTAAAGGCGGTTCTTCGAATGTTTTTTTAGAGTAGAAAAATCATCATCAACAACAAAATCGGAACTGGGAAAACGAGATCAAGTAATTCTCCTTAACTGCTGCATGTCGGAATTTTAATATTTTTTCTCATTCATATTCATTTTAAATAAATTTAAATTTTCGTTGCTGTCGCTTGGACAGCAGGACGTTTTACTGATTTGTAATACAGTTGTATCTTTTGGCATGCAAGCAAAGGAAAATTAGCAGTTTCTCGCACAAATAAAAGTGTTAATACCATTTTTTATGGTTAAGTCATGGTAGTTGAAAATAAAGATAAATAAATAAATTGATTTTCAATTTTATTTTTCGAGTAAATTTCTAACAGTGCAGCTTAAAGACAAATAAGCATCAGACAAAATAGTAAAAAAATTGCAATTTTAATGCAAATCGGTCTAGTATCAGCATAGATATGAGAATTTATAGAATCGAGCGGCGGCCATCTTTGATGACGTCATAATCGGAAAATTTAAGAGGAGGCGGGTGTCCACCCGAGTCTAAAATTCTTTCTAGGACACCTACTAAACATTTTTTTTAAAGAAATATCTCAATTTTTAAATTTTCTGCAGAAGTGCTGGGCATTTTTTAGCATTTATGAGAGCCAAAATGGCCGCCATCTTTGATGACGTCATAGCAAAAAAATGCACCAGGTGGTGGATGTCCACCCGAGTCCAAAATACTTCCTAGGGTACCCACTAACCATTTTTGAAAAAAAATTCCCACTACTCAAACATTCCTACAGAAGTGCTGTCAGATCCTGGACTATCTTATACGAATAAAATACACCGGAACCCATTCCATAGACGTAATGTTAAAAATCCTCGCTTAATCAAATACCCCGCTTAATTGAATTATATTTCTTGAAACCGACAGTATTTGTTTAAGCGGGGCGGACAGTATATATATATATATATATATATATATATATATATTGTAACGAGTCCGTAGCACCTTCAACTTTCTTCAAATGAGCATTCCAATCTTGAGGAAGTAACTATAAATTTATTTACAAGTATGTACACTATTTACAATAAGAGCAGAAAACAATTGCTAAACATCAGCAATTAGGCAGCAAACACTACACTGTACTCTCAACAGTAATTCAGCACCACGTATCTAACGTGAACAGTAATTAAGCAATTACAAAAGCAAAACAAACATTCGCCCAAGCGAATAGCGAATAAAACGAGTCACCAGAATCAAATCTGAAAACAACTGACTGACTTGTGTTCAAGGCCAGCTATTTATACACGGAAAGAAATGTCCACAATATTCGAGAAAAACCTGGAATATTTTGTTTCATTCCTAATATTACGTAATCCATTCACAAATTCTAGCGATAAGAAAAAAAACCACGCGAAAATGTCTTCACGCTTATTAAAGTTAGGGCAAGTGTAAAAACTACAAAGTGTTACAGGGCCGGTATACTAGTGATAAAGGTGATATCTTCAGATACTTTTGCAACATGACGTCAGATAAAACCAAAACTAATGAAAATGATGCAAGGCAGGAAAAACAACAACTATTTACAAGATTTGTAACATTGCCCCCTTCCCAAGGACTGCACGTCTCGGGCAGTACAATCCCCAGAAAGGAAGCAATCGAAAATTTACAGATGCACACATTACATGATAACCAATCATAAACATGATAAACAATAACAATGAGAACATGAAAGAAATAATAACATTGATGAAGTAATATTACAGACAATTAAAGGCAAAAGTTATATACAAAATTTACAAACAAATTACCATGGTAGCTCTACATTTAATTTACGAACTATGGCCATAGTATGGGGCTAGCCGATCATAATGTACAACCCTAGGTTTTGAATGTGATGACTTCTGGATCCTCACTACGACGTCGTTCAGCCGGTGAAGGACTGTGTAGGGTCCATCCCAATGCGACTGCAATTTGGGTGACAGACCTTTACGTCGGATGGGATTCCATAGCCACACCTTGTCACCTTCTTGAAAGTCATGACCAGTGGACCTTGTGTCGTATCGGGTCTTCATCTTCTCCGTCGCGATGTTGATTCGCTCCCGTGCAAAGTGATGAACGTCTTCCAACCGGGCCTGGAGATCCTGGACGTACTCCTCAGGCGATGAAGGCGCATCTGGAGGGAGACCGAAGACGAGATCACAAGGCAGCCGAAGCTCTCGGCCGAAGAGCATCTGTGATGGGGAATATCCGGTGGTCTCGTGGACAGCACTGCGGTAGGCCAGCAGGAACAGAGGAAGTTTCTTGTCCCAATCCTGTTGATTTTTGGAGACCATAAGCGAGAGATTATTAAGGATTGTCCTGTTGAATCTCTCCACCATGCCGTCCGATTGTGGGTGTAGTGGTGTCGTTCGAGTTTTCTCAATTTTGAGGATTTTACATAGGCCCTTAAACACAGCAGAGATGAAGTTCCTTCCCTGGTCAGAATGGATCTGTAAAGGTGTCCCATATCTCGAGATCCAATGCTGGACTAGAGTCTCTGCTACAGTGGTAGCTTCTTGATCCGGAATGGAATATGCTTCGGGCCATTTGGTGAAATAGTCAATGGCAACGAGGATGTATTTGTTCCCATCAGTAGTTTTCGGTAGAGGACCAAGAATGTCGATCCCGATTCGTTCGAAAGGAGCTCCTACGTTGTAAAGATGTAGTTTCCCGCGGCTTCTTCTCTTCGGTCCTTTACGGGCAGCACAGGCGTCACAAGAATGACACCACTTCTCCACGTCATCCTTCGCCTTGCTCCAGAAGAAGCGCTCTCGAACCTTGTGGAGGGTTTTCAGGATACCAAAGTGTCCTCCAGTCGGACTACTGTGCAATTCCTTTAGAACGTCTGGAATTCTTGATCTGGGAAGGAGTAACTGCCATTTGAATGCTTTACCATCGTCAGATTCCCATTTCCGATACAGGACGCCATTTCGCAACTGGAGAGATTTCCATAGAGCCCAGTATCTTTTCGTCGCAGGACTGTAGAGAGAAACGTCTTGCCAACTAGGTCGCCGACTGTCCTTTTCCATTAACTCTATGATAGGCTTTAGGTCTGGGTCTTCAAGCTGATCTTTTCTAACTTGGTCGTCACTCCATGGATCAGGATCTGAAGATGATGAAGTAGCAGTAACTTGACAGGCAGTAGGGATTGTCATCCCGTACTGTTTCTCAATTCGGGAGCAATAATGGCAGTTCTCGGAACAAGGTCTTCTTGATAATGCGTCAGCATTACCGTGTGACGAACCTTTTCGGTGCTTAATCTCGATGTCATATTCCTGGAGCCGCTGTATCCACCTGGCTACCTGGCCCTCTGGATTCTTGAAATTCAACAGCCAAGTTAAAGAGGCATGATCAGTCCGGAGCAGGAATTTACGGCCGTAGAGGTAATGATGGAAATGTTCTACAGCTTTAACTATGGCGAGCGATTCCTTTCTCGTGACACAATAATTTCGCTCCGACTTGGATAAGCATTTGCTCCAGTAGGCAATGACATGTTCGTTACCGTCTATTTCTTGAGATAAAACAGCTCCAACGCTCTCGTGGCTCGCATCAGTGTCAAGTATGAAGGATTTTCCAGGCTGAGGATAAGAGAGAATAGGCGTTGATGTTAAAGCTTCCTTCAGCTGTAGAAATGCATCCTCGCATTCTTTGGACCATTCAAATTTTCGTTTGCTCTCCGTCAGCTTATGCAAAGGTCGTGCAAGATTGGAAAAACCCTTCACAAACTTCCTGTAGTACGTGCAGAGCCCCAGGAAGCTTCGCAGCTGATGAACATTTTCGGGGCGGCTCCAATTCTTGACTGCGGATACCTTATCTGGATCTGTTCGTACACCCTCTGAAGAGATAATGTGACCAAGGTAGTTCACCTCACGGCGGAACAGATTACACTTGGACGGGCTTAACTTCAGGTTGGCTTCCTTAAGCTTCTGCAGCACATTCCTAAGATTAGCCAAATGTTCCTCAAAACTGCGTCCTATGATGATGATGTCGTCCAAGTAGACAAGACAGGATTCATAAGAAAGTCCTCGTAACACTGACTCCATAAGACGCTCGAACGTGGCTGGTGCATTGCAGAGGCCGAACGGCATCACTTTAAACTGCCACAAGCCTTGTCCGGTTGTAAACGCCGTCTTCTCTCGGTCGTCGGGGTGTATCTCCACCTGCCAGTAGCCGCTCTTTAAATCCAGGGTCGAAAACCACTTGTGTCCGGAAAGGGTGTCCAGAGTGTCATCGATCCGTGGAAGAGGGTAACTGTCCTTCTTGGTGATGTCATTCAGGCGTCGGTAATCAACACAAAATCTGGTGGAGCCGTCTTTCTTTCGGACCAAGACGATAGGGGATGCCCAAGGACTGGATGAGGGTTCGATGACGTCATTCTCCTGCATCTCTTTCAAGAGGATCTCAACCTCTTCCTTCTTGGCGAACGGTAGTCGTCTTGGATGCTGCTTGATAGGGGGATGATCTCCAGTGTCGATCCTATGCTGCGCTAAACTCGTGCGACCAACATCTTCGGGTGTAGATGAAAACACCTGCTTGAAGTCGTCCACCAATTTTTCCGCAGCGTATCTTTGATCCTTCGATAATGCTGCACTCCCAATTAATTTCGAAGTCAAGGATTCGGAAGACACAGTCTCGAAGGAATCAATTCTTCTGATGATGCAGTTTACGGGAGTACAAGTTGCCAACACTTCTCCTTTCTTGATATTCCTCGGTCTTTCACTTACATTGGCGACTCTCACAGGAACTGCATTCCTTGAAAGGTCCACAAGCGTAGATGCCACTAGTACTCCTTTGGGGCTATTACTCTGGTTAGGATATTCAATTAGGCCGAATTTAAAGCTGTTGTTTTCCTTGATGGAGCCAGGTATTAGTATTTCTGATCTTGGGGGAATCACTAAATCTGTTTGGGCTATTATTTGATGAGCGGATTTTAAGTTATTTTCAGCGTTGAAAATTGCTATGTCTTCCCTCATCGAGTGCAGCTCATTATTTTTAAAGTCGATAGAAAAATCAAATGTTTTCAAAAAGTCCAGTCCGAGAATGAAGGGATCTGTAATGTCAGCGACGAATGCCGTGTGATGGTAAGTGGCGCTTCCGAACATTATTTCTAAGTTCACTTTTCCTTCAATCTCGATTTTGTCACCTGTCACAGTCTGAAGAGTAACGCAGGGCGGCGTCCATAAGATCTTGAGTCCAAATTGACGAGCCACATCAGTCTTAATAATGGTAACGTTGGCTCCTGTGTCCACAATCATTTCGCAGGGAAACCCATTCACATAAGCGTAAATGAAGAGTCCGTTGCAGCCGCCACTTCTTGAAGAAATCTGGAAAACTTTAGGATGGGGCTCATTCCAATTTGGCGACCTCCGCCCCGCGAGATTGCCATAGCTTAGTTTTCCTGAGCTGGAGAGGAAGAGGTACCCTTCCCTCTTGTTTCTTGGCGGGCTTCGCAGTTCCTTCGTACGTGGCCCTCACCGCCACATTTCCAGCACTTCAGTGGTTGTCCACTTTGGTCTTTGCGAGTCTTCTTCAGGGTCCCCAAGATCTCTTTGATTTGTCGCTCAACTTCCGAGAGACGAGTTGAGTTTGAATCCTGGACACTTACTTCCACGCCCCTGATTGAGTGGCGATCCTTACGGGATGTTTGCTGTGCAGCCTCGAACTTCATTGCGTAGACCAGACCGGATTTAAGATCTTTGATGTCCGCCATCCGGAGAGCCGTCTGAATTTCTGGATTTCGCACTCCATCTATGAAGTAGTTCAGGGCCAGGCTATCGCGAACACCCGAAGGACAGTCCGAGAAGGCGAGATGGGAAAGCCTCTCAACGTCTGCTGCAAAAACTTGCAAAGTCTCTCCAGCCCTCTGGAGTCGGGATTTGAGCTGAAGTTGGCTGAATTCTTTTTGGCAGGATTCGCCAAAGCGAAGCTCCAAGGCCGATGATAAGGCTTCGAAGTCACGGTGCTTGTCCTCTGGAAAGGTCTGTAGTATATCAGCTGCATCCCCTCTCAGCGAGGCTGCAAGGTGACAGGCTTTCGTGGAAGAGTCCCAGGAGTTTGCTTCTGCAACGATGAGGAACTGCTTCTTGTAAATATTCCACGAGGTCTTCCCGTCAAACGTGGCCAGTTTGATGGATGGACGAGAAGTTCCAGCTGCAGCTACACAGTCACTTGAGTTGTTGGAGGATGCTGATAACTTTGATTCAATTTCTTTAATTTTCTTTTCCATATGGTTTTCTACTGTGGTGATTCGGTTCTCAACGCTGTCAACTTTTTCTTCTAGAACCTCCACTTTATTTTCTATGTTGGTAAATTTAGTTTCCACCAAACTTTTCATTGACGTTAGATCGCTCTTAATTTCTTCTTGACTTGAAGTTATGCTCGCGGTTAAATCACTCTTTAATTGTTCTTGATTTGTTGCCAGATCATTTTTTAATTGTTCTTGATTCGCAGCCATGTCATTTTTTAATTGTTCTTGATTAGTTGCCAGATCAATTTTTAATTGTTCTTGATTAGTAGCCATAATCGCCATATCATTCTTTAATTGTTCTTGATTCGCAGCCATGTCATTTTTTAATTGTTCTTGATTCGCAGTCATGTCACTTTTAACAGCGTTGATCGCATCAAGGAGTTTTTGCAGTTGTTCCTCCATTGCTCGAGTAATCACCATAAAATTCCGAAGTCAAAAAGTCCTTAGGAAGAAAAGTCCAAGTTCACAGATAATTCCAAGAAAGTCCTTGAAGATGCCCCACGTTGGGCGCCAAAATTGTAACGAGTCCGTAGCACCTTCAACTTTCTTCAAATGAGCATTCCAATCTTGAGGAAGTAACTATAAATTTATTTACAAGTATGTACACTATTTACAATAAGAGCAGAAAACAATTGCTAAACATCAGCAATTAGGCAGCAAACACTACACTGTACTCTCAACAGTAATTCAGCACCACGTATCTAACGTGAACAGTAATTAAGCAATTACAAAAGCAAAACAAACATTCGCCCAAGCGAATAGCGAATAAAACGAGTCACCAGAATCAAATCTGAAAACAACTGACTGACTTGTGTTCAAGGCCAGCTATTTATACACGGAAAGAAATGTCCACAATATTCGAGAAAAACCTGGAATATTTTGTTTCATTCCTAATATTACGTAATCCATTCACAAATTCTAGCGATAAGAAAAAAAACCACGCGAAAATGTCTTCACGCTTATTAAAGTTAGGGCAAGTGTAAAAACTACAAAGTGTTACAGGGCCGGTCTACTAGTGATAAAGGTGATATCTTCAGGTACTTTTGCAACATGACGTCAGATAAAACCAAAACTAATGAAAATGATGCAAGGCAGGAAAAACAACAACTATTTACAAGATTTGTAACATTATATATATATATCCAAAAAGAAAATGTTCGTGGCCAATTAGAAAAGAAACAAGATCAGTAATATGAAATCTACTAGCGGGAAACCTACTAACTAAAAATTGCGATTGCTGTATGATGTATAATTTTCTCGTTGAATACATATCATTCGAGACGTAGTTATGTAATAAAATCTAATGCCGCTGCAATTTTTGCCTTGGTAAATCAGTTTTAATCCTTTCCATCCAATCCACAAAGATATACAAAACAACACCAGACCATCAAAGCAAACATCCGTAACAAAATCTCTTGATATACAACAATTGAAGTATAAATGTGAAAGATAACTTTTACAATTGAAACTGTGAACTTTGTGATGAACTGGGAAGCGACGAATTTTTTCTCGTTCTTCCTGGGCTATCTGATGTGTGCGATTTAGAATTACCGTTTTTGCCTGCGTCATTTCGTTTTTCGAGACTGTCGTAAACCTTGAAATAAATAAAGATGTACCACCGTAGCAACAACGGGAAAAATTCTGAGACATTGAAATTCTAGAAATGAAAGGGATAATTCATCGGACGGTTGATATTAGTTCAATTAATTACATTTAAAACAAAATCTCAATTTTTAACTGTCGGGTTTTTCCTAAATTTTAAAAGTATTTTTTTCTGAAAGAACACGCTTCAAAACATAGCATTTTACCATTTTAAAAATAATTTGACAAAGGAATATATATTTTTTGAAATTATTATAATCTGCGCTCAGATTCGATTTCATTTTTTACAAATTGCACATGACATCACAGTTGTCGAGCTTGGCGACTCTTTTGAAATTTTTCTGCGGCCAAGTCTTTCTTCACAGTTCTAATGTAAACGACGCAAAAAGTGCAACCCTTTTTTTGAAATTCCTTAAGAAAATAGAGCAGGGGATTAAGCATTTTTTTTTTTCTATTTATTGCGATGAACGGTTTTGAGAAACGGGCACCTCTTTCAAAAGCAAAACAAGAAGACAGTAATGCAAAAATACGGTATACAGTTCTTTCAATTTCAATGACTAAAAGTAGTATTTTTGACCAAATGAAGCGCCCCTTCCGTTTCTTTTCATTAATTTATAAAGCAATAATTACTTAGGTTTCAATAAGAGTGACATACTAATATATGCGTAATATGCTACTTCATTATTTTTGCATACTCAAACTCCCTCATAACGAGCGCGAATGGACTGCGATATTTCATCGTCGTAACGGAATGCAGAATAAAATGAGAAAAAGAAATCCAGCAAAAAATCATAAAAATTTATAATTATTGTGATTATTTTTAAATTTCTGAATAGTGCCACAGAAATTGGTAAATTGGCATTGAATTATCTCATTGTTTCTCTTGTGTTATTATTTTCGATGAATACTGAGGTCCTGAAAAACATTGCCGTTCGCACCCCTCACTTCGAAAGCAGTGTGAGGCTATTATGCATATCAAAAGATATTAAAAATGTTGAGGATTGCTCAGATTTAAGTTCTTAACAATTGTAATTTTTCGTTATTGTCGTCGCTCTCATTACTTTTGCATTTGCATCATTTACTTGAATTTAGGCAACAATATCCTTTAGAAGTATGGATCGTAAATTATAACACTGGTGTCATCAAATATACACTGGCGGAAAAAAAAATCCCAACACAAAGAAAGACTTGTATTAGATAAACGAAATTTGGTAGGCGTGTTTATACAACTGAAAGATGACATCGATTGAAATTTCGTGTTCCGCGCATAAGTGTGGCGCAGCTGGCGTCACTCAAAACATGCAAATAAGGCTTGTTTTGAAAGCGTGTTGTGAAGCTCATGTGTATTATTTTTCCGTGAAATTGGACGAATTGCGTTCATTTTAGCCAGGAATACCTTTTAAGAAGACGAAGAAGCCATTATCAACAGCTCACCGAGTTTAAACGAGGTCGTACAAATTGGCTACGAGAAGGTGGATTTTCATTTCGCGATATTGCAGAAAGACTTGGGTGGGAATGTTTCCACCGTGCATGATTATTGGAAGCTATGGGTAAGGGATGGTACTACCTCAAGAAGATCGAGTTCCGAGCTGCCACGTGGCACGACTGAGAAGGAAGATCGCCGAATCTTGAGTACGGCTGTGGCGCATCGTACTGCATCTGCGGCTGACATTCGAGCTGCAGTTGGCACCGTCGTGACCCAAGGAATGGTAAGAAACTGTTTACTTCAAGGACAGCTCCGAGCCAGGCAGCCTGTAGCCGGTATTCCATTGACTGCAAACCATTGCCTTTTCCGACGGCAGTGGTGCCACGACAGAGCTCACTGGAGGTCGGAGTGGAGATCTGTTGTAATTTTTGATGAAAACAGATTCTGAATTAGTGCCAATGGTGGCTGTATATTGGTCAGAAGGAGGCCAGGGGACCGCCTGCATCCAAGCGGTCTACGGCCTAGACACACGAGACTCACACCTAGAGTTATGGTCTCTGGAGCAATTTCCTACGTCAGCAGGGGCATTCTTCTGGTTATCCCAAACTCACTGACTGAAAATTTGTCGTCAGTCTGTTAATTTAACCAGTAGTACAGCCCTTCATGAGTAGCATTCAAGAGGGCGTTTTCCAACCGGATAACGCTCGCCCTCACATCGCTGCTGTAACGCAATGTGCTCTACAGAGTGCTGACATGTTACCATGACCTGCAAAATCACCAGGTCTGTCTCCAATTGATAACGTATGGGATATCATGGGATGGCACCTCGAGCATCATCCACAGTCAGCAATGACGGTCCTAGTATTGACGCAGCAAGTGCAACAAGCATGGAACTCCATACCAGAAAGTGACATTCGGCACCTGTATGACATAATGCATGTACGCATGCAGGCTTGCCTTCAAAATTCTGGAGGTTATACTATCTATTACAATAACATAATTTCACATTTGCATAGCATTTTCTTGAGCTTAAATTAGCCAGTGATCTTGTACATTTAATCAATTAAACATGTTATCTAGACAATTGCATTACCCAAATTTCATTACTCTACGGCAATTTTTTCTTGGTGTTGGGATTTTTTTTTCCGCCAGTGTATAATATTCAAATGCTACTCCAAAATTGAAGAAAAAGGCCCCTTGTTCTCAGCCTTTATGATTCCTCTCTAACGTTCGGGTGTCTTCAGAATGGTAGAGGAATTTTTGCAAGAAAGGATACTCAATAAAATTTTTTTGAATCACAAAAGCGTTGCTCGCTTTAAGCGAGGTTTTCTAATTAAAAGCGAGGTTCGCTCCCCACAGACAAACATTTTCCTCACCAAATCTTTCTTATTTCCTCGCTAAATCCGTGCTCTCGTTAAATTAGGGCTCGTTATAAACCAGCTCAACTGCATTTAATAGGCATGCGATATCGTTAGCAGATGGGCAATTCCACGATAAGGTCAACCAGATGGTCAAATTTTCAAAATTAATATTTCTTAGCAAACAAGGTATCATTTTAAAGGTAAAGAGTTGTATATTTTGAAATTCATGTCTAAATTTTGATAACTTAAATTTTAACTGAGTTACAAGAGGTCAAACTAAGGTCAACATCCAGAGCGTTTTCAAACTATATTTGACGACTCTCAAAGAAGCTCTGTTTTTTCCAAAATATACGTACTAAAATTATGAATTAAGACGAATAACTATTTAAATATTCAATGAACAGCAGGTGATGTTGCAAAAATGTGTAAGAATATAATTCATTTTGATTTGTGACAGAATTCCCATGGGGCATATTAAGTGTTTTACGTCCGACCCCAAAATGTGCGATTAATTATGCTGGGCCAATAATTTTAAAGGTACATACATCTAATTTTGTATACAAAGCAAGATCTTTGATCTCATTGATGTAACCTATTAACATTTTGTGACAAGTAAATATTTTTAATTAAAATCTAGGTGTCGGACTTAAAGAACTTCTTTACGTCCGACACCGTTTACGTCCGACACTGTTACATTCCTTATATAACACTTGTTTACAACTGTGATTCTCCATATTTTGCCTGTAATTACAATGTTAAAGTGAAACATGATTTAAAAAAAAAAATTGACTTTACTATGCATACATATATTTTAAATTTACTTATTAAATAGTAAATTTGCTTCATAATAATACTTTAACCCTCTCGGCACCCTGGACTTCATATGAGGCTCCTACTTTTGAACTCAATTTTGGAAGAAGTAAACACTTAAAATGATTTTTTTTTCCGTCAGTGACTCCACCTATTCATGTAGATCACATATGAGGCTCCTAAGTGAAAAAAAAAATCATTTTAAGTGTTTACTTCTTCCAAAACTGAGTTCAAAAGTAGGAGCCTCATATGAGGTCCAGGGTGCCGAGAGGGTTAACAGTTTTTTTTCTCCTCATGAGACAATTATATTAAGACAATTACAATGCACCTGAGTGGTTCTGGGAACTTTTAAGTTAAAAAAAAGTTTATATACATATTATTGCTTTGAAAAAAATAGCAACCCAACTCTAAGTATTCATCTAGAGTTTTGAAAGACTAGATCATCACAGCACAACCTGGATTCTGTTTCGCAAAGAGTCAGAACACATAGATTTCTTAGTTGGATTTGTACAAGTGGATGCTTACATTTTTTTATCCTGATTAATATTCATATTTGCTGGTTGATGGTGGTTGATGCCATAGGAGGCACTGTGAAAAAAACTGTTTGGCGCCGCGTTAAAGCAGGAAAAATGGCAGTGACAAAAGCGGAGTAATTTTTTCAAGTTGCAGCACTTTCAAATCCAAATATGCATATAAAGTATCTTCAAGCAAAAGATATACACATAGATACAAAGCATTTGCATCAGTACTCTAAAGCTGGTTTGCCTATTCCAAACATCAAATCTGCTCATCTTGTCAAATCAGTTGGACACAATCAAGTTCAAATTGGTGACATATCACGTGATAACAAATTAAGAACAGTACCAATATTTTCTATGTCAGAATCTGATAATTCTGGAATCGAAGAATCTGCAGATTTTGATACAGTAAACATCAATGACTGGGTTGGGGTAACGCATGATGCCAAGCTTTGTCTTGGATGTATCACCAAAAAAATTGCAAATTACATTGTAGTATCAGTCATACATAGTCCTAAAGGCTATTTTAAATGGCCAAGAACTGAGGACAAAATATTTTACAAATTACGGGACATTATTAAACGTATTCCGTCCTCCGATCCCAACAGTAAAAAGGGGACAGTTTAAATTTGATGAACCCTTTTAAATGTCAAAAAATAATATGTGTGACCTAGGAATAGAAGTTAAGCTAATTTTCTTATTTAAAACTGTAATCATTGACATGTATTTACATTTAAGAACAACAGTTTAGGTCCAATTCGAAGAGTTTACGTCCGACACCGCAAATTTACGTCCGACACCAAGGTAAAAGTAGTTCCAAATTAATTTTATTCAAAACAATATCACTAAAAACCTGTAAAATATGCTTTAATCATAAGTATACTATCGATCTTAGCTGTTTTTAAAATTAAAATGTAAGTCAATTCGCAGAGTTTCAGTAAATTTTAAGTGTATCTCCAATTTTACTATTTGTGCGTTTACGTCCGACACCAACTCTTTAAATCTTGTTAATTTCTATTTTAGAGATCTATTTTAAAAAACTAGCATGATTTTTTATTCATTATGATGTAGCGAGTATTTTGAATACCAACTTCATCATTTCTATTCAGTTTATATTTGATAAATGGAACTAAAACTGAAAAATATTTCTTCATTTTTTACGTCCGACACCATGGAATTGCCCAGATAACAAAAGCAAACAATATATTATTCACTGAGTGATTCCATACCAACTCACCGAATGGGGGTCGCACGACCGACTCGGATTTTCTTTTAATTTGGCACACATGTTTATCATATAGAGGCATGGAAAAGTCCAAATTGTTAGGTTCCTGCTCCACTTATTTTCTGAGATACATGCCCTCAAAGTTTGTCCGCCACGTCAAAATACTAAAAAAGTGATGTTATTTAATCATTTTTTATAAAAAAAATCGTACTCACGCAAAATAAAAGTGTTAGCTATCTATGGAAACTAGTTACTCCAGGTATTCAGAAAAAAAAATACTAGAATGTTCATAATGAAAATTGCTAAGGTACGGGGCTCTTTGAAGTTGTCATCACAAAAACTCGATTTTGCCGATTTTACTAAAATTGAGGAATTTATTCCAAACACATTAAGACATAACCAAAGGTTTACTCACTTTCTGGTAGTGTACAGATGTTTACTATAAATGGTTACACAATGCATAACTTGGATTTCTCACTCCTTCTTGGAAATATTTAAGCTTAAAGGTAAGCCATAAGGCAAAAACATGCGTTTTTGGCCACCTTGGCAGTCATTTTTCTCATAAAGGTGGTGCAGTAGAAACTTTAATTTTTTTAAACAAGCCACTGATGGTTACACAATGCATAACTTGGATTTCTCACTCCTTCTTGGAAATATTTAAGCTTAAAGGTAAGCCATAAGGCAAAAACATGCGTTTTTGGCCACCTTGGCAGTCATTTTTCTCATAAAGGTGGTGCAGTAGAAACTTTAATTTTTTTAAACAAGCCACTGATATGTTAGCTATTCACAGGAAAAGAGTTTACTTTTGGTTACTTCTTCCATTAAGAGATATCCTGCTGACAGTATATGCATGTTTTTCGCGACGACCATATGCTTTTGTTCCCCCTCTCATGGACTTAAAATTAATTAAACCAAAAAATAATGATATATTTATTAATAGCTGTATTATCTACCCAATATGTCATGAAATTTAATTTATTAAATCATTGAACAACAAAGAACAAGGGTATAAAGGGGTAAGTACTAAAGAATTTCTTGAAAAATCAATTAAAATAAAGGAGCTTCGAATATTTATCTCATAAGCAATACCCAATCTTGTGATTGGGATGTTCCTGGTTGATGGCTATAAACAGGAGGATACCCTTGTTCTTTGTTGCAGTACTATTTTGTAGAAAATAGAATGTATGCTTTATAGTATCTGTGAACTAGTATTTTAGTGAGTAAACTTATTTTTGTCAGTTCTTATCAGTGCTCAACACATGTCAATTTTGTAAAGATCAGTATGGGAATAAATTAGTTGCACTAATTTTAATTCTTCAAACATATCTTTACATTAAATTATTTATTTAACTATTTTGTAAATATTTAACTGTTAATAAGGTAAAATGGAATTCGATGCTGAAATTAATAGCTCTTTATCACCATGCTCAGTTAGTAGCCCATCAAATGAAATTTGTCATAAAATATCCTACATCAAACGAAAAGACCTCATTTATTTTCCTGATATTCATGTGATATTCAAGAAATTCTGCAATTAAAAACAGGAGTATCCCAATCACAAGATTGGGTATTGCTTATAATATAAATATTTAGAGCTCCTTTATGTTAATTAATTTCTCAAGAAAGTATTTAGTGCTTTATAATTATGAATACATAATGCTCAGGCATCAGAGAAATACTATTTCTTGTTTTCATCAATTATCTAATTTGTTGTTCAATGATTTAATAAATTAAATTTCGTGACATATTGGGTAGATAATACAGCTATTAATAAAACTTTCGTTATTTTTTGGTTTAATTAATTTTAAGTCCATGAGAGGGGAAACAAAAGCATACGGTCGTCGCGAAAAACATGCATATACTGTCAGCAGGATATGTCTTAATGGAAGAAATAACCAAAAGTAAACTCTTTTCCTGTGAATAGCTAACATATCAGTGACTTGTTTAAAAAAAAAATTAAAGTTTCTACTGCTCCCCCTGTATGAGAAAAATGGCTGCCAAGATGGCCAAAAACGCATGTTTTTGCCTTATGGCTTTTAAGCTTAAATATTTCCAAGAAGGAGTGAGAAATCCAAGTTATGCATTGTGTAACCATTTATAGTAAACATCTGTACACTACCAGAAAGTGAGTAAACCTTTTGTTATGTCTTCCTTTTTTTTGGAATAAATTCCTCAATTTTAGCAAAATCGGCAAAATCGAGTTTTTGTGATTACAACTTCAAAGAGCCCTGTAACTTAGCAATTTTCATTATGAGCATTCTAGTATTTTTTTTCTGAATGCCTGGAGTAACTAGTTTCCATAGATATCTAACACTTTTATTTTGCATGAGTACGATTTTTTGTAAAAAATGATTAAATAACATCACTTTTTTAGTATTTTGACGTGGCGGACAAACTTTGAGGGCATGTATCTCAGAAAATAAGTGGAGCAGGAACCTAACAATTTCGACTTTTCCATGCCTCTATATGATCAACATGTGTGCCAAATTAAAAGAAAATCCGAGTTGGTCATGCGACCAACTTTTCTTTTTTCTGGTTGAGTTGGTATGGAATCACTCCACTGCAAAAATACTTCAATTTATAATCGCCTGTTGCGAAATTCAAATCTAGGTGATCTTGGTTTTCTTTCGTCAGAAAAGAAAAAAAAATGTTCTTTTCCTTTTAATTGTCCTACGCACTTGAAAAAATAACACCGCATGAAGATTTTCAAGTTCTTTAACGAACTGCAAAAATTGAAAATCAATAAGTTTTTTTTTTAATATTTTATCTGTAAAAATTATTTTTTGCAAATAGAAAAAAAAACTAGTTAATGAAAATCAGCAACATGCTACAAGAAATTTATTGAGGCATCATTTACAAGGCATACTGGAGTTGACAAGAAACCTTAACTTCAGTTAAACCAAGAGAAATGTCTGTGCTATTCAGTTACTAAAATCTCCACCATGATTAGATTGGTGTCAAAGAGTAACTTAATCAGCATCGCCATAAGATTTCGAGAAGCCTTAGCTGACTTAATTAAACTACTATGTATTAGAAATGATGTTAACAAAGATAGATAGTTGCACAGTATTTTAGTACATTGAAAGTTATTCACAACTGATTGAATGCTTATAATAGGGCAATTCCACGGTGCCAGACGTAACAGTTTTTCACATAATAGCTGACAAAGACTAGAAATATGTTAAATCCTTGATTTATTTCCCGAACTTTATGAAGAACATGGACTCTAATTCTATATCTGTACCTCAGAACCAAAAGGACGTAAGTCCAAAAATGGTGATTTCACTTTATTAGTGAATTGTATGTAGAATCTTATTCTGCATCGACCCATGAGAACGGTATTCTATAAATAAAATTCCTTCCAACTATTTAGCAGCATTAAAAGAGCGCGAGTCTCATCCTTTGCATGCATCCGACAATAGTTTTTCCCTTCTCCCGAAAAGTTGCAAAAATGGACTTACGTTAGTCTGGTTCTGAGGTACAGATATAATGCAGTTAAATTTTGAAGATTTTCAGGAAAAAAAATATGTAAATAATGTTATTTTCTGCGTAACGGACGTATCTCGTGTAAGATACGTCCGTTACGGAGCTAGAAAAAACCCTCTTCTAAATACTGTTTTTGAAAATCTTCAAAATTTAACTATACATATTTCATAGAAGTAGAAAATTGGGTTGTTTCGCAATGGAAACATCACCTTATTTCTGAAGTACATTTACACTAAAAAGAACGATATAAAAATATTTAAAAAAAAAAACAAGAACCGACTTCAGACTTTTAATCGGCAGCTCTAAAAGTAAAAAATAATTTTATTCTCTGAGCACCATTGATACTACTTTCAAATATAAGTTTTGAAAGTGGCGGAGAAACGATTAGTAAGATGATATTCAACCATATTTTACCAACATTTTTCAGAGAAATCATTGAAAATTACGAACAGAATATTTATACCATTACACAAATATATAGTTATCAATGCGAATATGTAGTTTGCGAATGCAATTAAAGAACCTGGATCCATTAAAATTTACATTTACAATTGAATTGTAGTTACGTACGATTCTATAGATTGTTTTTGCGCCGGACTTCTTTATGTTCAAATGTAGTAAAATTATTTACTTTTTAGAGCTATTGCCGACTGAAGTTCTGGACTCTGTTCTTTTTCTTTTTTTTCTTTTTTCAAAAATATTTTTTTAACTTATTTTGATTCCTGTTAAAGGTCAAGACTAGCGATCGCCACTCACCAGTGGTGACAAAAATATTTTTTTCGGCGACCGCAAAATATGAAGCTGGTCGCCAAACTGGCGACTTACCCTTTTTCTGAACAGACATGCAAAATGCCGATGCATCTCGC
Source organism: Uloborus plumipes (assembly GCA_038373865.1). Lineage (NCBI taxonomy): Eukaryota > Metazoa > Arthropoda > Arachnida > Araneae > Uloboridae > Uloborus > Uloborus plumipes. The sequence goes on from JAXGGA010005856.1 coordinate 22,066, forward strand.
CGATTATTGCAAAATATAGGCATCAGCATTCACTGGCGGCGTGATCAATGTTATCTTGGTGAGAAATCGACCCATTTGCTTTATAAAACATCTAAATGCATAATTTCAATCTAGAAAATGCAATGAAACTTTGTCGGAAAAATAGTCAAAGATGGCAAAATTTATGATTAATCAGCAAGATAAATGAAATGCTTATTAAACTTCAAGTAAGCACATGTGTTTAAGTTTTAATTTTGTTTGCACGATGTAAAATGAATAATCTTGTTTTTCACAAATGTTAGTAATTTTTTTTCTAAACCTTTTCCGTTTATATATAGTAATTTAAATAAGATATATGCCAGTACATAATGTAATATTACTTTTTGCTGAACGCAGTGAGTGGGATTACAACTTTGGAACTTACTTAGTTCACAGTGGCCACCAACAATGCCAAAGTGACCACTAACCTTTTGGGGTCCACTGGCCACCAAGGGCGTATACAAGGGAGGGGCGATAGGGGAGATCGCCCCTCCCTTGAGGGACTCTTCTCCAGCAGTTTTTAGATTTTGAAGTTCAAAAAAGGCAACTTTAGTTGATCTTTGACGATAATAAGGGAAAGGGTGAGGATTTGGGGCTCTAATCTGGAAATTTTTCGAAATGGAAGACCAAAGCATTTGTAACCAACATGTGTCAACAAAGATGCATGGCGAAAAAAATGGACAAGTAAGAAAAAAAATCAATCGCCCCTCCCTTGGAACATTCTTGGGTCCGCCCTTGCTGGCCACTATCAATTTTTTTTTTAAGTTCCTGTCTGTTTGGGTGAAATCTTGCAGCTCAATCTTCACCCACTTACTGTTATTACATTTTTTTTTTTAATTTTATTGTAACCTCAGACCCGATGAAAATGCGATATTCTATAATCAAATTAATTAACCATTAATCATTTGTAGATTTTAGTTTTAATCTACATTTTTGCATAGGAGAACGGAAAAAAGGATCGCACGAATAAGAATTAAATATCTGCAGGAACCCCTAATTTTTCTGCATGGTATAAAATTTCTTCCTTGTTCCAAGGTTATCAGATCTTGAATCTAATTGTTTCTAATTTATTTCATGCAAAAATGTAGTGAACGTTCAAACGAAAATTCATTGTTGATCACGATCATTGTTGAACAAGACTTATAGATAAATGTCTTAGATTTTACTTATTGAAATGTCTTAAGTCATGACAATTTACATATGCAAGGGATATTACAGATTGCTTACCTTTCGATATAAGTGCTGATAAATGGAAATAAAACGTTAGATCATTAACGTTTTAAGTGTTTAAAATTGACCTCAAAACTTCATACACAATACTCTATAAAAAGCGGAAAATAAGTATTTCATAAAAAACTTTTACATTTCCGCGCCCCAGGGTTACCCCAGGTTTTTCACGCCCCAAGATGACAAACTATTTTTCAATTTTTAGTCCATTTTAAAAACATGGTAAATTTGAAACCTTTTTCATAAAAATAATTTTAATTAGTGAATAATTTAGCGTGTAGAATGTTGGGATAACATGCATGAATTATTTTTAACTATTAAAAAATCGCCTCCTTTGATTTGCTTTAAAACGCTGCATTGGTTAGAGAGAGATCTTAACTTTCATTGTTTACAATAGATGGCAGTGCAAACAAATTGAAATTCGAGAGTCTCAAAGGGAACGCCGAAATATTTATTTACCATATTCGTGATATCGCTTTTTACGGGGCGGGGAGCAGTGAAAGTGAAACGCAAATATTTCTGAAATATAAATAAATAATAAATCGAGGCTTCTTAAAATGTAGTAGAAGCATTTGTTAATTTTTTAATCAAATAATTTAACTTTTATTAAATAAATGCAAAAATTAATTCCTCTGCATCAACCAATCAGGTTTTTACAGTTTGCGTGTGAAGAGTTTAGAGGCATTTTTGATACAGGTGCAGTTAACTGTAGATCTTCAAACATAGCAATTTATTTATATTTCGGTTTATCTAACCAAGGCTTCACTAGATATCTAGTGAAGCCTTGATCTAACAAACATCTGATTTTCTTATTCTAAACTTTATTTATTTATTTCTCGGTTTTTTCTATCCCTCTTTTTTCTCTGTCTTGTTCTCTAGTGCTCCCCCCCCCCCTTTTTTTTCTTTGCTGCATACATCAGGTGTTCTCTAGAGCCACTATATAGACAGGCCGACGCATCAAGCTTAAATTCGACCACTTTGGATCCAATTCATTCACTTTTACTTTCAAATTTTCGTTCTTGTAGTGTGGGGTTACCAGAAAAAAGTTTTGGCGCATTGCTAATCTTTGCCAAATCCACGTGCCGCTAATAATCGCTCCAGCTGAAAATTACCAAAACGCGATTACTGGCCAGAAAAGACAACCACTCAAACACGTGCTGGATCCAAAGTGGTGAAACTTAATCTTGATGCGCCGGCTCGTCTATATAGGGGCCTTAGTGTTCTCTACATATTGTGTTTACAGGACATTTTTCTTGATGAGGTATTTCGGATTGTTAAGAATTAATTAACTTGAGGTTAACAATCAGAATTCTATCTCCCCAACTGCAGTTGATCATATTGTGCATTATCAACTGCATACACGTGCAGTACAATTTACATGTAAAGGCAACAATCAAATTCAGTCAATCGCAATTACCTAAACTCTGAAATTTCTTAACTGCTGCCAAGTAAAAAATAACATACTTCACTCTATTCCAAAAACATTCCAAAATGAATCGCAATTTGTACAAGTATTATGAGTTTAATATTAACCCATTTATGCCCAAGGTTTTTTATCAATTTTTTTCAATTTTTATCTGCTTAAAACTCTTACTTGGAATGGTGTATATACATTTTAGGCTTCAAATAGATCGCCGCTGCGATATTTGTTAAGTTATTTAACGTCCTGTTTATGGGACACTAGGCAGATATGTGCGCAAAATAAGACCTTACTTGACTTTACTTTTGCAAAGTAACATTACAGAAGGCAGCTGTGATCAATTTTAAGCAAATCATTTTGAAATAGTTTAGTTTTATGAAAAAAAAAAAATAACTGGCAAAAAAACTTACTTTCTGTCGCTACTCATGCTAGATCGTTGCTTGACTGATTTGTCTGAAAATAGCTGTCAATAAATTAATTCTGATGTCCAAATAGTGGCTCTAACTGGTTTTCTCAAGAAGAAGGATTATTTAACTTGTGAAAAACAGCTTTAGTAAAAGGATATACCCAAACCCATTACAGGTTTTTGTATGCAGTAACTAACAAGCGACCCGTTTTTAGGCTACTGGGCATAAATGGGTTAAATGATATTGAATGCTTAAATGCGGTGTCGTACTGAGTGTTTGGTAAATACTCGGAACTCGGCCTACTCAGCCAATTTCCCGAGTACTCGGCAGAATTTTGATCGGGTATTTGGCCACCGAGTAGTGAAAAAAATTGAACATTGGTCAAGACAACAAAATTTTGAGAAATTCACAATTGCTTTATTCATAAAATATAAAACTATTCACAAAATACGTGTTTTTATGCGTTAAAAACGCATAAATAAATAATTTTTAAAAAATCAAACAAAATAACACGCAACCTCTTAAATACAGAGTAAAGGTTAGCTATGGACTATGTCATATGTACCATGCCTAAGGCATGAATGTGGATTTGTGAGTAACTATCTTTTCTATATCGCATATTACTGTTAAATAACTTACTTTTGGCTAGGAACAATTTAAGTGATCCCTAAGATGAATTTAAGGCAGGAATTCAAGTGAAACACGGACGATCGCAATTCACCAATGCAATCGCAAATTCCCAAATTTGGATTCAAGTGAAACGTTACAATCGCTACGAGATGCGATTCTATCGTAATTTGACTTCCAGTAGCGATTGCAATTTTGATCTATTGCGATCGTCTCGAAGCGGATTGCAATGGTGTTTCACTTGATTTCGGCCCTAAGACTGATAAAAAAAAAATACTTTTAAATCATACGCCAAATTATTTCGAATTATTTGAAAACTTATTACTGGGATTTTTTTAATAAAAGTTTTGCAAGTTCTAAGTTTTGGCACAGTGATAATGATAACAATACATAATGGAGGTAAAATTAAGTCATTTTTATAGTTGAAAGAAATAGATTGACTACTTTTGGAAAAGAAATACTTAGGAAATATGGATAATGCTGTGAAAATAGTTCTTTTCTTTTTGAAAAGTCAAGAAAGAAGAAAATTTGCAAAATATGTTTGTACAGAACGTGTTATACACTGCTCGACATTGAAAATGCAACATCAAGAAGGAGTGGTCAGAAATTCATGGAAATTTTACCGTTGACGCACGTCACTGAGTTATGCAAATGATATGAAATGTTCAGCTCTCCGACGCACGTGAAGTAAGATATAAGAGAATGAAGTTGAAAAGTGGGCTATGTTCATGTTGTTTTTTCTGCCAGACTAATTATCGGAGAAATTTGGTTTTTGTCTCGAAGGATACGTGTGATAGGAGGAAATGCCACGCCGTCCTCAACGAAGACACTTCCAGCATATAGACGACTTTACAAGGGGTATGGTGATCGGACTGAGAAGGGGAGGTTGGTCCATACGTCAAATTGCAGCTGATACCCATATGGATGCAAGCACCGTGCATCGGCTGTGTCGGAGATGGTTGGAAAGAGGAAATGTAGCCACATTGAGGGGTGCAGTGCAGCCAGAGTGACGTCAGACCGCTTGGATCGACGGATTCACCGACAAGCTGTGGCGGACCCGCAAGTCACTTTTACGTCGATTCCGCAGCACGTGCAAGGTACCCTGTATGTTCCTGTGTCGACCAGAACCATTTCCCGTCGACTGGTTGCACGTGGCCTGCAATCACGGCGCCCGCTAAGAAGACTGCCATTGACCTCACAGCACAGACTCCAACGTTTGGAATGGTGCCGGACCAGAGCGACGTGGATGGCAGAAAGGCAAACCGTAGTGTTCTCAGATGAATCCCGCTTCTGTTTGTCCAGCGATAGTCATCGCATACGTGTGTGGCGTCGACGGGGAGAAAGATCGAATCCGGCAGTAACTGTGGAACGCCCCACAGCGCGACAACGTGGCATAATGGTTTGGGGCGCTATTGCATACAATTCCGTATCACCTCTAGTTCGTATTCGGGGCACTATGACGGCCCAACGATATGTAGATAATGTACTGCGGCCGGTGGCAATCCCCTACCTTCAGGGTCTGCCAAATGCAATTTTTCAACAGGATAACGCCCGGCCTCACAGTGCTCGAATCAGCAACATGCTCTACGAGGTGTACAGATGCTTTCCCGGCCACCATACTCTCCTGACTTGTCACCAATCGAACATGTGTGGGACGTGATTGGACGCCGTTTGCAGAACCTGCCACTGCCTCGTTCAGAAGACGAACTGTGGCAAATGGTTGAAAGGGAATGGAGTGCCATCCCTCAGGACACCATCCGCAGGCTTATTGACTCCATGCCTAGACGTGTTTCTTCGTGCATCGCTGTCCGCGGTGGTCCTACTTCTTACTGAGCCGACGCCGTCCTCGCTCTAAATTTTGCTTATTTATTTTGAAATAAATATCACTTATTGTTCCATGCTGTTTCTGTCTTCTTACCAAATTTCATCAATTTCTGACCACTCCTTCTTGGTGTTGCATTTTCAATGTCGAGCAGTGTAAATGAAATGAAAAAAAAAGTAAAGGTTACGACGCATTTTCCCCACTTGTTCATTTTACATGGGTCAATTTTTTAACAATATGCTTAGAGTATCAGCCCTGCCTCCGATTTTACGTTTTCCCGCTTGGTACGTTTTTTATCATTGGTCCGACGAAAAACGCAATATCGGCGTTATACTGTAGTTATATATATCAAAATTATAATATAGTTATTACAATAAGTTTAAATACTTCATGGGAGAATGTCGAAAAAAAAGGAAGAAATTAATTATTTGTGACGTATGTAAAGCCTGTTTAAAAAAAAAGAAAACTTCGCATATTTTGGATTCTTCTTTGAAGTAAACATTAAATATTGATTAAATGAAATTCTTATTATTGATGAGTTTTACTTTTTTCCTGCAACTCGTTCTTTTTTCCGTTTGGGGACACGTTTAAGCCCTTCAAGAGAGAGAAATTTCCTTTGTAGCCTAATTTTTCTAAAAGCTGTAATAAGTTTTAAAAAATAACATAAAAAGGTCGAAATATCATAAAATTATTTTTAAAAATGACTCAAAGAGAAATTGGTTAAAAAACTGTTGGAAAAATAAAAATTTAAAACTAGACTAATGGAAATTTATATCTTTGTCTGCAATATTCAGTCCACCCCCATCTTCCACTAACTTTTTATAGAATAAGTCGATTCGAATACCTATTTTGTTCTTTTTCTAAAAAAATACTTTAAAAAAAAAACTGATTCGAATGCTCCCAAGCTACGAACGATTTTTCATTTGATACAATAAAATCTAGAGGTAACTCTTTCGCTACTAATTTTTAATCTTTCATTTATTTAATTATTTGTACTTGTTTTTGGTGTTATTCCGCAATTATTACAAAACAGAATATGGAATGGTACGCGAACTTATTGTTGAAACTCATTTTTATATTTTATTTCCTACATTTGTACAATAACATGTTATAAAACGAAGAAGTATGTGCTTAAATTAAAATTTTCTAAAAATGCAGTAATTTGCTTTTACAGTTAAATCTTAACTGAAACCATTTTCCTTTCACATAACATAAATGAATATTACGCTCTTGCTCTTGGTTTTTTAAAAAAGTGGTTAAAAGTATTTTGGTGCATATAAGCAAAAAGATATATAGGGTTGGTTTGCGTAAGTGAGCCATCCTCCTTAAAACTGAAATGCGCATATAGTTTTATACTTTTTCGCACTGATAATGTCAAATTTCATCACAATGATTGCTTTTGCATACATTTGGGTTTCATGGAACTTTTTTTTGGATCATATAATTTATGTCAAAAAAATTTTTTTTGCGAGTTTAAGCTACTTTTTTCAAAGAAGGGTTTCAATGTTAGTTTTTATTATTTTTTTCTATTTTCATCACTTTTTCTTGTAGAGTTTAACTTAAAGTACACATTGCAATAAGAATTTTTATGCAAAGTATTATTAATAAGTGTTTAAGGGGAGGGGTCCCACTTACCCCGTAGTTTTTCTCGATTAGGGTAAGTGGGTCCCCTCACTCTGGTGTAAATGGGCCCCCTCATAAAAATGATGATTTCAAAATGAAAAGCAGTTTTGAAGAATTCGTACGATGAAATGAAAGTTAATTATGGAGACCTAGAAGAAATTGATGGTTCAGCTACAAAAACTGCAAAAGCTGGTAACTATGTATTTGTGAAACTGGCATCAAAGAAAATCATAAAGTATTATGAAGGTCTAATTTTAAAATATGATATGAATGAAAAAAATACTTCAAAATTTGATGGAAAGAATAGAAATAGCTACACTTCTTATTGGTTTGATGTAGGTGATGTTAGAATTATAACTGAGGATGAAATGATAATGTTTCTCCCTCAGAAAACTTCAAATAGACGCTGCCATAAAGTGTTTCCTTTTTTTTTCCAACCTATATTTTTTTTTATTTTATCAAAATTGATCTTAATCGACTCCATTGTGTTTATTCAACATTAATTTACATGCAAAAGCAAAAAATACGCCTAACGGCATTTAATGAATTTCACAGAAATACTGTCTAAAATTTTTTCATGCGACCGCCGCCGCATCTGCGCACGCGCCAAGTCTCTTCAAACTTTCTCGAAATAGGGGGGAAAAGCAACGCGGAAGTAGTAAGCGAACAAAAGCTGAAGGCATCGGGTAGTGCCCATTAGGGTGGGGCGAAAAATAAAAAGTTTTTCAGATCAACTTCTAATAGTTGCCAAAAGTTGTCTTTGGTGATAGTTAGCTTTTGTGCAAAATTTGAGAAAAATCGGTTAATATCTTCAGGGGGCGCTGCGATCGCAAAGTTTTACCATAGCTTTTATCAGGATTTTATGGTTAAAATATGAAAAATAATGCCGTTATCTAATCTCATTGCATTTTTTTTACTCGTAACATATATTCATGCATTTAAAGCATATGAAATAACTCACAAAAAATTATTTTATATGATATATTTATATTTCAAGCATTTAAAAAGAAACAAAAACGTGAAAAAAAGTGATTTTTTTTAAATATAAATATATCATATAAAATAATGTTTGTGAGTCATTTTATCTGCTTTTAATGCATAAAAACATCTTTTGAGTAAAAAAAAACGCAAAGAGACTAGCTAAAGGCATTCTTTTTGATATTTTAACCATAAAATCCATAATAAAGCATGGTAAAACTTTGCGATCACAGCGCCCCCTGAAGATATTAACCGATTTTTCTCAAAATTTGCACAAAAGCTAACTATCACCAAAGACAACTTTTGGCAACTATTAGAAATTGATCTGAAAAACTTTTTATTTTTCGCTCCACCCTAGTGCGCATCCAAAGCCTAACTCCCCTTTTTCAGATGGAAGCGTCCGTGGCTGCAAGACGCACGAAACGCAAACAGATAGTAATTGTTTTGTATTCCGCTTTATAATTTTCTGTCATACACATTTAAATGTAAGTAGATATAACATTAATGGATACATTTACAGAAAAATATTCCCTACTAAAATATTGCATACTTTGTTAGGTAAGACCCACAAACCACTTTCTAAAATATACTCACTTTAAATATAAATAAATGGAGTGTGGCACACTTACTCCTTCCTAGGGGGTAAGTGGGTCCCTCACGCCATTTTGTAAAGGATAAGACAGTTTAAAATATTTAAAGCATTTTTTTAGGAAATAATGCTGAACTTGTGTTTGTTAATAATGTCCAAAATAAAATAAGTCAGCAAATTTAAGCTGCTTTGCTTTAAAACTTTAGAAAAGGCTTCAAAAACGAACTATTCTAAAAAGGGGGCCCATTTACCCTAACCAACCCTAGTTAAAATTAAACGTTTTGGTACAAGTTATCAGCTGCTAAACATTGTGAAAACAAAACTTTATTCAAAGTCTTAAAGAAAATGAAAACACTTTCTGAACCTTATATGGTGAACCAAATAAGCCCACCATAAGGTTCATGACCTAGTATCTTGCTCAGTTATGATTAAATTGGCTCCGAAATTTGCTCATTCATTCCATGACTCATAAAAAATAACGGGAAAAAAATCTATGTGAAAATTTAAGCTTCTATCATATCTTTCAGAAAGTTTTAACAAAGAAACGCAATTCGGCATCAGGAATAGTGGCCTGGAGTAAGGCCAACACAGAAACAACGCAAAAAGACACAATAAAACTTAAAAAAATTGGAATATACATTTTTTTAAATTAAATTACAGCGAACCGTGAAGAAGCATAATTTGCTGCACAATTAGAAAAGGAACTATGGACAAGGCACTTCTTTCGTAACTGTTGCTATAAACTTTGTCTTGTCGATAACAAACTGCTTATTGATAACGCTTTGTCATCAGTTAAGCTTTTCCTTCTCCTCATTATTTGTGCTTCATCGACCACTCCAGTACTAAAAGCATTACGTTACTGTCAAAGACATGGATGGTGATCAGGGCCCGACTTGCAAGTTTCTATGCCCAGGGCACTTTCAAATTTTCTTGCCCCCTTTGAATGGTTGATATACTTCATTCAGTGACATTCTCACCACGAGTCCCCCCCCCCTCCAAACACTCTATAAATGTAGATTTAATGTCAGAAGAAAAAAAAATCGCATTACGAAACTGCTCAGAGTGAATTAGTCTAAGTAATGTTTTCTAACTTATTTTACAATACAACTGAAAGTTTACTGTTCAAAATTAGAATTTGGTTATAAAATTAGGTTTTCATATCCCTTTTCTCACCTCAACAAAATAAAAGCAGGAGTGAAAAGAAAAATAAAGGAAAGTTGGAAAAAAAAAAAGGTATTAAAAGCACTGGGACAACTTTTAAAAAGAATTCAAATGATTTCTGGAAAATTTTCCTGCTCCTTAGAAATTTCATGCCCAGGGCACAGGCCCTGGATGTCCGTGCGATGAATAAGGCCTTATGGTGATAAAAACCCTAGAATTTAAAAAGAGTGCGAAAGTAGGCTCTTTAGACAAAATGATTCTATGCTTCACATAGTAAAACACTACTCTTCTTTTGGATACACGCAAATAATAAATTTTTCATACGGACTGCAATAGAAAAATTAATGAAAATAAATGTTCATTGTAAGCAAAACGTTATCAAAGAATGATTTATTTATCATTGTTAGACGATGACAGTATCAAATGTTTCATCAAATAAAAGGCTTTTTCAGGGCCGAACTGATTTGAAGTAGCTGTGAAAATGGGAAAAAAATCTTTTTTACAGTTTTACGAAAATTAATATAGGAACACGACTTGTTTGATTGATAAACACTTCAAAAAAACTTGTTGGTCAAATGCGGCCAGAGGGCCTAAGGCAGATAGACAATAAAACTAAGTCCACCAGTTCGATGTGACCATACAGACCGACTGAAACTCCGTGAGGTGTGGACTTAAACATTAAACATGTGTATCCAATTGAAAGAAAATAATCGTTTTATAATTGGCATAATGCTGCGATCATTTATCTTTTTCATCAACAAGTTTAAAAGAATAACTCCAACTTATGATGACCTTCGCCTTTACTTCCGTATCTGAAGCAGCTGATGGAATAAAAACCGAAAAAGAGCGCCATTTTAAAAAGGTAGCCCATCGTATTCGACAGCTTGACCTTCGGCGGCGTATTTCAAGAAATCAAATAGTGGAATCCTTTTTTTAGATCGTGTCAGATTTTTTCAGTGAAAGGATGATTTATTAAAATGTTCTTCATGTTTTTTTCGAGTTATTCCACATTATGTCGCTACTCGATAAAACGCTTATTCTGTAATACTGTGTTTTTCTTCTTGCTTCAAAAATATTACAGATGAAAGAAAAAAATTAAATTTAAGACCACAAAAAGAAACACATTTAATTTTTCAGGAAAATTTTTGGTCTTTCATGAATTCAAAACCAGGATATTTTGCATTATTCGGAATATGTTGCAGTTTTAGCTACAAGTCCATTCTAGAGACCAAATACACACAACAGCAGAACATTTTTGTTGAACATGGTTTAGCAAAGAGATAATATCTAGTTTTTTTCTTTTCTTTCTTTCTTTTTTTTTTTCAAGGCGTGAAAATATTCCTTGACGTTTTAAAGTAGTAGAATTCATGTTGGAGGAACAAAAACAGTGACAACTTTAAGGGCCATGCTCCACATTAACGTATAGCAGAAAAATAAAGCAGAAGCGTAAAATGGATTCAATAGTGTTCCTATGGAAAGTACCCGGATTTTCGGTTTCTGCCTTCAGTTTCGGTCGCGTTTTACGCTGATGTGGAGCATGGCCCTTACATTGATCAATTTTGTTCAGAAGTAAAACCTAACTTCTTACATATGATATGGAAGATGTGGCAGGAAAAGAAAAATGTTATTTTCATTTTTAATTTTTTGAGTTTTTATCCTTTCCGCTATATTACAAAACTAACAACACACTCAAATGTAATATTCACAAAAAAACATTCGCATTAGTGTTTTTTCCAGTTATTTTTACCACAATTTTAAATATTTATTTTGAACACAAACAACGTGAAAAAATACACTTGACTAAACCTTTTTCCGCGTATATTCTCGAGATACAAAAATTTCTGGAAGTGAGTTCCGATACTTGACGCCGATTTATTTCCAGATACGAAGGTCATTCTGAATTTATTGTGACACGCACGCTGACACGAAAAAGTTACAAAACTAAATTCACGGTCTTGATTTGGGAAAAATTCAAACGATTTTAACTCACGCAGACTCGATCTTTATTGACTCTCGTTTCCACACACACACATTACACACACAACTTGTTTATTTAGCGTAGAATAAATTTTACACAGAAGAGAGAACATTTTCGTGCTATGATTTTCATGAGTTTTGAAGCGAGATTAAATCAAAATGAATGCCTTCAACGGCTGCAATTAGCGTTTGATATTGAACGTCTAACTCGTGCTACTCTATTAAGAGTGTTTAATGAATTTTGCAGAGGCCATAATGATCTTTAGAAGGAAGAACACACACTTTAGCACCGCGGAGACCTTCCTATTTTCCAACTGGCGTGGATTTACCTGTTCGCAATGACTCTCTGAGATATTTATTTGCATGAAACAAATATATACACACACACGTTGGAATTTACAATTTTGAGTTCTCACATGGTACATATAGGCAGGAACACAGTTCTAAAATACATGATGGAGGAAGAACACACAGGAAAGCCACAGTCGGCAGGAGTCTCAGATATGAAATTTATTTTCTTTTTAAAATTTGAATCTGTTGAATAAAAAACATTGATACTTGAAATGAAAAACATAAATAAATGAATGAGTTTGAAATGACATAAACTTAGTGATGAATGACGAAATGCTTCCTCAAGGTTCAACCAAGGTCTGAGGAGGAAACACATCTTAAATGAAATTTGCTTCCTTTTTTAACACGTGACAATTTCGATATTCGTTGACTTTTTACTGTAGTTTTTTAATCTTTTAAAAGTGCTCATCTCTCCTCTTGAATTTATAACCCCCTAGGTTGGGAATCACTGATTTAAAAAGATTCATTTATTTCTTTAAGCAAAGCGCATAAAAACAGAACTGATTTTACTGTTTTGTTTCTGCATAAATTAAAAAAATGGTAATGCTTTAAAAGCTATTAACTGCTAAAAAATAAACTTAGAGACGATTCCAAAATGTATCTTAATTAGTTCTTAATCGGTCATGCATTTTTTCTTTTGGCAGACTTTCGTGCATGAGCAGTATCTATTAGTCACCGTCTTTCAAATGGTAGTAGTCATTAACTTAGTCATTTTGAAAAGGAAATTAAACAGTCAACAGGAAGTTATTATTTTCAAACGCTTAGTTTTATTTTTAAACAAAAGTCGAAGTTCCCTTTACTATTTGATTCGTGAACTTTTAATTTTACTGTTTGAAATTACTTAAATGTTAACAAATTCTAATAACGGTTCCCGTTGCTTTTGACTACACTCCGACTGCTACAGAAAATGGAAGCTTCAGTTTCAGTTGAGAGATGAATATCGCACAAACAGAAAGAATTTACCTCTTCCATTTTACTTCATGCTTCAATCAACAACATTAGGTCTTTTGGAAGCAGTATTTGATGATGGAGTACAAAATAGTGGTGAATGAGTAATAAGTTGAGCGTGGTTATTAAGCTATTTAGACCCAATTTCGTGCCTAGAAAATCTGTGACAAAGACTTGCTAAGAAATCTGTTTTGTGGCTAGTATTTGCTTTGTGGGTTGTCTATCTCGATTTAACTATACACACGTTCTGTGCTAATATGTTAAGTTTGAGTGAGTCTGTGAATTGTGTGTGTTTTAGAGCACGAAGAAGTAGTGATGTACTGTATACGAATTATAGGCTGCCCTTGAACTTGTCCGTGTGTCACCACTGTCTGTCGTTAAACGAATCAACAAGTGTGTGCAAATGAGACCGATAAACCCAGCTCTTAAAACGCCGTTACACATTCATAATTTTTCCTGTCATTCGTTTGATTTTCCCTCTCTTATGAAATCTGTATGCAAATCTCAATTTTTTGTTCGTCTGCCCGTCAGAACTGCACAATCGCGAAGGTGTTTCGAACGAAAATGCGCGCTCTGTGCGTGACAGAAGAACGAGTTCAACGCTTCTAATTCGCTTCATTTGCATAATTCAAATTAGAACAAGATGGAGCTAACCCTTTGAGTACAATAGGCAAAGAAAATTTACGAACTGAGTTATAGAATTTTAGAATGAGTTTTGTTGGCTTGGAAACAAAAGGACCATGAGGAGGGTGATGCTCTGTATCCTTCACGCCGCCGCCACGTGCTGAATCCTTTTTTGCTCATGGAGACTTGCTTGCAATTTGAGATGAACAACTAACGTGAAATCAATTTTCGTGACATTTCTTCAGGTTGTACTGTTTACCTTCATGATATTTCAGTGGTGCAACCAGAATTTCTTCTGTGGTGTCAGGTTCGTGATATGCTTTGTTTGTACGTGTATTAAGATGAGAATTGGCAACGAGTCTGTAGGCCAAAGTTTCTGGTGGTTAGGTCTGTTTCAATAAATTATTTGAGTCGCATCTTTTCTGGTTTCTTTGCACGTTTCAAGATCTTACAGATGTCGTGTTTCTAATTAAGCACCATAGAAAGATTGGGTACCATTCACTCGAAAGGTTGTACCTTTTTACTTTCCTTACACACAAAACAATACATGAAGGATTCAGAACACAAAGAGAGGGAAATAGCACCCGGGGCACTGCTGGGAATCGAACTTAGTTTTATGAAGTGAACCTTCTGCCACCCAGCTAAAAATAATTTGCAGAAAATATGAAAAAATATATTTTTTTTTTTGAAGTTTTTTTGAAGATTTCTGTGGACTTTTGAAGACAAAAAAAAAAAAAATCTGCATTTTGTCTTAAAAATAATCTGCAAAAAATCCAATATTTTTCTCTCTTAGTTTTCTTTAAATATTCCGCAGGTTTTCGGAAGCGTGTTCCAAATACGCTTAAATTTTCTGCAGGTTTTTTGAAGCATGTTCCAAATACGCATAAGTTTTCTGCAGATTTTCTTTTTGCTGTGTACAGAGCCAGAGGCGAATATCTCACAGATCAAAAATACTAATAAGCAGAGACCGATCAAAGTTGTAGAATCTTAAGAGAGAGAATTTTGTTGCTGGCGCAAGACAAATTATTTCTTAGATTGTATGGGAAAATGTAGTATAACTGGACTGAAGAAAAAATTCTGGTTCTAAAAGCACTCTTTGACAAGATTTTTACCCCCTTGATTTGTCGGTTCTTGTGGATCTTAAAATTGCCAGAATCTTCATCCTGGAGGTGGAGTTTGGTCATAAGAGTCCTTACAAGTTTATCTATTACTGGGGATGGGGGGGGGGGGGGGGTCAAAGACTTCCTCTGAGAGTTCTGTTACTTTGCCCAAATTGGAAAGTAAACAATTGTGTTTTCAGCTTTAAAAGAGAGAGAGAGAAAAAAAAACATTCATACACATGGGCTTCCAAGGTAACAGACGCACCAGTTCTTCGTGAAACAGCTAGCAATGACACGAAATATGTTTAATTTCACCAGCTTAATGAAGAAGATGGTCTTTTACTTTCATATAATGCAGTTACACTTTGAAGAGTTCCATAAAAAATAGCGAAATAATAGCATTTTCTCCGAAACGGACGTATCTCGTAAGATGCGTCCGTTACGGAAGTCAAAATACAATAATATAAATACTGTTTCTGGAAATCTTCAAAAGTTAACTGCATTTTCTAAAATTAGAGTCCATGCTCTTAAAAATTCATACAATGAAACACTGACTTGACATATTTGGAGCCTCTGCAGACTGTTTTGTGCAGAAATCGATGTTTTTTTTTTTTTTTTTTTTCAAAAAGGGATTTTTTTCTCTTTGCTCTATAAGAGGATTTTTGCCTCCAACTCGTTTACTTCCGTATTCCATTCTGATGAGGGCACAATAAGCCCGAAACTGCAGTCCATGTATCGAAATAAACGAGTTGGCGGTGTATTGCAAGCCCATATACTCTTTGAATAGATAACCGCCTCTTCTTTGAAGTCGGTTCAAACAAAGCTACTGTAGTGTTTCCATAAATAACAGATTAATACAACTAGTAAAGTTGAAAATTTGGGGAAGAATTTACTGAATGAAAAATAGTTTTAAATCCCCAATTTCTTTTCGAGGAAAAATAGGTCTTGTGAACAAAGAAAACTGACAAAACTGCACATCTCGCTCATTGTCGCTATACTTTACTCCCTTCAGAAGGAAAAACTGCTTTTACTAAATTTATCGTTTGGAGTAATAATTTAAGTTACAGATCTCGAAAAGAGTATCCTGAAAATGTATCACACAAATGCTCCGCTAAAAATATATGCAGGGGAGAATGACTCCCCTCGGAACGCGGTACACTTTGGAACAGCTTAGTTTTTCGCCACAGATTGTAATTAATTCGTAGCTATCGCAGATGTAAATAAATACATGGCGGCACGATATAACTTTCAGATAAATTTCGGTTCCATTGACTAAACAGGTTGCAAACTTATCAACATTTTTATTTTGCAAATTTTAACTTTCGCGTAAAAGTTCGATAAGTTGTACAGTGAAATTAATTCCCACAGTACATTATCTTAAACATTTTGTGGAACATGACGAAGCGTCTATCTTTTCCTGAACAAATGGTTCCACTCATATGGTGATTTGACTATTGAATTTTTCGTGGCTTCTTTTCAAGTGTCCAAATGAGGCACCACAAGGCACTAGCTAGTACACCTTGGGGCAAAGTAAAAATTCCCAAACTAACTTTTAAAAAAAAAAACTGATTTAAGATTTTAACCTATTTAACAAAGGTTAAAAGAGCATCAGGTAAAATTTTGACAATAATTGATCAACATCAAAAAATTAAGAAGAAAAGTGCCCCTGAGCCACTTTTCTACTAATCATCGTTTCTACAATAAAAAGAGAGAGAGAGAGAAATCATATAAAATTTGTTTGTAAATAGCTTGGTCAGAGACTTTACGAAAAGATGTTAACCCATTTATGCCCAAGTTTTTTTTAACAATTTTTTTTTTTCAATTTTTATCTGCTTAAAACTCTTACTTGGAATGGTTTACATACATTTTAGGCTTAAAATAGTTCGCCGTTGCCATATTTATTAAGTTATTCAACGTCCTGTTTATGGGATATTTTGTAGATATGTGAGCAAAATTCGACCTTACTTGACTTTATTTTTGCAAAGTAACATTACAGAAGGCATCTGTGATCAATTTTAAGCAAATCATTTAAAAATAATTTTATGAAAAATAAGTTCGCAAAAAACACTTACTTTCTGAGGCTACCCATGCTGGATCGTTGCTTGACTGATTTGTCTGAAAATAGCTGTCAATAAATAAACTCTGATGTCCAAATAGTGGCTCTAACTGGTTTTCTCAAGAAGAAGGACTATTTAACTTGTGAAAAGCAGCTTAAGTAAAATGAGATACCCATTACAGGTTTTTACATGCATTAACTAACAAGCATCCCGTTTTTAGGCTACTGGGCATAAATGGGTTAAGAGTTGCTCCAGTATCATAATATTTACATATTTTCTAGAATCGATTATTAGAGAGTTATTTTTTGTATCCTATTATCGCTATGTTTATCAACTTATTTCATAGAAATGCATAGTGTCAAAGCAAAGTTTCTTATCGCTGAGAAGCATCCAGTTCTGTGTGCTGTATCTATCTAAATCCGTCTTTGATGCAAGATCGTATTTTTTAAAAGCATCTTATCCTTAAAAGTTTCGCTTTCTATTATCTTAGAGTTAAATGATATGCAAACTATGACTATTAAATGCATTATTTACCCACTGAATTTTTTACTTTCTACAGAATATCTCTTATTTATTACTAGAAAAAAAAAATCATTCTGAGAAAAACTTTTATAACTAAGGAAAATATAGGTTTTCCACCCAAAATGTAGATACTGTCATCCCCGCTTAATCGGGTAACGGATAAACGAAGAACCCGCTTATGTGAATAAAATATCTCAGAACCGAATATTTTGCATGCCATAGACGCAATGTTAAAGATCCCCGCATAATCGAATACCCCGCTTAATCGAATAATATTTCTTGGAACCGACAGTATTCGTTTAAGCGAGGCCGACAGTACATTTTTTAATTAAAATTAACTATCAAACATATTTTAATTATAGTACGATTGCTGATTGCCGTAAGGAAAAATTTAATAAAAGTAAACTCGATTCACACAAGGCTTGCATAATTCGTACTTTTCTGATACAATTCCTTTATTTCACAGAAAGTGTTAAGATTGCCACATAGTACTGAGTAGAGTTACTGAAATTTGATTGTTTTAAAACTGGTTTTTATTTGATTCTAATTTTAGAAAACTGGTTTAAAAATATGTACCTTTTAAATGATTTTCAATTAGATGGTAATTTTAATTTAACACCTAAGCCAGCAATCAAAAATAATAATATAATGTAGATATATAATGTACATGTTTGAAGCGTAATACTTTCAAAAGTTAACATTTTTCTAAACGTGTGAAGTAAAATATTAAAGATTTCTTTTTCCTAAATTAAGATTTAAAATATTAGGTGAAAATATTAGGTGAAATATTAGGTTGATAGATTCTTAGGTGAATTTTGAATCAGGGTTTGACATTAAAATCACGTTTGAAATGAAAACAGCAAAACCAAAACAACGATGTTCGAAAATCATCGACACTAAAACAGTCATGATCAAAATATCGAAACGTCGATGTTTTGAAAACATCGACATCGATGTCGATGCAGACAAAAACAGATTGTTGTTATTTCAATTTTTGATATAGCCTATTATTCTCGATTCTCTTGAGCCGTATATGAGTTTGATATAAAATTTGTGTACATTTTCACGTCAAGTTTTCATCTTTCTAAATATCCTTTGGGCACTAATAATACTTCAATTCTCAGCAAAAAGTCATTGAAGATTAAAACTTGAGCTCAGTGCTGAGGCAAAATTTTCTCGGAGAAACATTCGATTCAAGTAAACGACGACGAACCAGATATCATTCCTAACATTTATATAGCTCAGTGAAACGTCCAATGTGGTGCAACGAACGAACGAACAAACAAACTGCGGCTTAATTTCAATGGGATGACTCGTTGTTTTGACGACCATGTCAAGTGCCTTCAACTCCACAGGCCTCTTGGGCAACCACAAGAATGTAACCAACTCCACATAATGATGTATTGCAATCGAAATGGAAAGTTATGCAGTAGGCATAACACACTCCGTCCCTTACTTAACTCGCAGGTGATTCTACGGTGTCGGGGATGTGACGCCACGATATTTGTCTATGAAGCCTGCTTTAAGGAGGCTATTAATTCCAAACGCACTGCACACCTCATTTCAACATTCGATCATGTGCTTTTTAATTAAATAAAAGATAATACCTTGACGTCAATGTGCAAAAACTAAGGGAATTTATATGATCTTTTAGTGTATAAATAAAGCAAATGAGGTCAAAGTTAGTGGACGATTTAAACATTTTGGGCAATCGCAATAAATTTTTTAGGCATTTGTGGATATTTTTTAACCCTTCACTGCACGATTTTTTGTATTTTCATGAAAAAAATCATATGTTACCTTTTAAATAGCCCTGAGTTCAGGAAAAATGAAGAAAAAAAGTAATCTTTAAAATGTGTGCCAAAAATGATGTTTTAACTGTTTGTTCCACGTATAGCACAAAGCACTTAGTATAAGCTTATGAGCCAATATATTTAGAAAAGTGCCAATTTAAAGTTGGAGTTTTCTGATAAAAAAAATTTTTGCAGAAAAAAATTAATATTGGATTCTAAGTCTAACTTGGGTCTAAGTGCAAGAAAATAAAAGGGGGGAGGTCAAGGAAGTTATTTACCCCCTCCTTAGATTACCCACTTTTAAGCCGTTACAGATATGATGAGTGTTACAGATCTGATGTTAATGAGCTACATATTTAGTTTATGCTTTCAGTCTTCGTTAACATCTCTAAAACTGATATCATTTCCTTGCATTTTTAACATAGAATTAAGATAATTATATTAAAATATATATATTAGCTAAAAAATCAAATTTCATTATAAAAAAGCATTTCTTGGAAATAAAAATGAGCGATAAGGTTTTCAGACAAAATAAATTATAAGATTACCAAATCCAAGCTCATAAGACATTTGTTTTGTTTTGAAACAACACACAACTTCAACTTTTTCAATACATAACTTCTGCTTGCTTTTTTTTAATTAGTTGCAGGAAATTTAATTTCTTGATCAGAAGTTCAAATTTAGCATGCTAGTTATTATCTAGTTATTTACCAAAGTTATGAAAGATTGAAGCACCAAAAAAATAAATAAATAAATAAATAAATAAAATAATAATAATTAATTAACTTAATTTCTGCAGTGTCAATTTTTCTTATTTTACAAACTTCTATTGTCAGGTCATACAAACCACAAATGAAGCAATTGTACTAAAACTAATTGCTTTTCATTTTGTAAGAACAAAAATATTCAATATATATGGCTAAAACCTACGATTTTTGCTTTTTAATAATTCTGCAACGTGTGAGTTAGTTCGGTAACATATTCGCAGTTTTTCAATGTTACCGCTCTGACTGTTACCGATCTGACAAACTGACAAAGTTTTTTTTATTATTTCCGAGTCGATCGCGCTAAACCAAAATCAAACACGTGGTTTTTTCACTTGTAATAAAGGACTATACTTATACATAAAATAATTTTTAAAATAATAAAAACTGCGCATTTTAGCGCGTGTTACCGATCTAATGACTTAAATGACACACATTTTATAAAATCACTTAAAAAATCTTACCTACAATTTTAGATGCAGAAATGCAAATTTTTAATTACGATGCGATAAAACATCCCACCAGGTACTTAGTATCACGTGGTATAGGTGCAGGAAATGATTTTGGGAGCCTAAACATAGATCGGAAGTTATTGTTACCGCTCTGACGGCGGAACTAGGGACACGCTTATTTCGCATCGGCTAGAAAATCAGGAATCGATTAAAACAAAAATGAAGTAAAATATTAACAAAGGGGTAAAAATAGAATCGTTTTTTTGTACAAGGGCGTTTTTTTGGGAAGTTAGAAAGTGCGCATGAACTGTTTGCATGCTAAGCTTTGCTACTTGGGACACGTTACCGATCTGATTTTTGATGTATAAAAACAATATTTTCTGAAGAAAAAAATATTTTTTTTTTTACTGATGTTATTAGATGAAATGAAAGCAAAACTTATCTTCTTCCTGGGGAAAATTATTTTTTTAACTAGTTACTGAAATACTAGTGAACATTCACTTGGGACTCAAATTGGCACTTTTCTAAATATTAGCTCTTATACCGATACGTGTAATAATCTACAATGTGTTTTGTGCCATAAGTGAAACAAACAATTTTTACCACTAAGTACAGCATTTATATCCAAACATTTTTAGAACAAAGGAAATAATGATTAAGCACGCTTCCTACTGTAATGCAGACATTCTGTTTTTCAAAAACAAGAACTGTAATACCTAGGCTAGTACAACTAACTAGTGCATAAAAATCACACTGAAATGTTATAACAATGTTCCAGAAGGGGCACAAAGCTTAGTTTAACTGCATTTAAAAATCATAGGAATATGAGGGTTTATTTGGTTTGTGCCAGATCAGGCACACCATGCAGTGAAGGGTTAAAATAAGCTTTTTTAAGAAGCAGGTATTGTTTATAACCCTCTCGGCACCCTGGACCTCATATGAGGCTCCTACTTTTGAACTCAATTTTGGAAGAAGTAAACACTTAAAATGATTTTTTTTTTCACTTAGGAGCCTCATATGTGATCTACATGAATAGGTGGAGTCACTGACGGAAAAAAAATCATTTTAAGTGTTTACTTCTTCCAAAATTGAGTTCAAAAGTAGGAGCCTCATATGAGGTCCAGGGTGCCGAGAGGGATAAATATAATCGAGATACCAGAAATAGTCGTATGTTTGACTTCTTTAAAAGATTAATTCACGCTTTGAAAATAGGAAATACGCCTCATATATTTAATGAAAAGTTTGCTTTTTTCAACCTCTGTAATTTGAATAATAATTTAGCGTCTTGGAAAGCGGAAATCAACTGAAAATTTAAAGATAGTGCATTTAAGTGCTTTGTTATTTTTTTAAAATACGAAATTATTAAATATTCCAAATGACAAAAATCAAAACAATACTCATCTCTTCAGCCCCGTATATATTTTATTTCTTTCTTAAAAAGTTTATTTATTTTCATTTATTTATCTTATTTTTTATGGAACTTATCAATAATATGGTCTTTTATGATTTTTTTGAATTCATTATTTTTTGTGGTAGTTCCCAATATTTGATTGGTCATGTAGTTTGTTTGAAGTTTTTAAAAGTATGAGGGAACAATTTACTTACTTTTGGTTTTTATCATATTTTTCTTTCTTGGGTTATTTACTCATTTTTTAAGCCAGTCCACAAGCCGTTTGAGACAAAATCCAGGGTTTGTTCTGCAAAAAAAAGGCATAATAGTAAAAAAAAACAATTTCTTTTTAAAATCAAGTGAAGATACATAACTTCAGTAGTGAACTTTCAGGTTTGCAAGTTGAATTTTTTTTTTGGCCCCTTAAATTATTACAGAGCTATGTAAAACATTTGTCATGTGCATGGCTTACATTTCTTCGAGGCCCCTATGATTACAGGGCCCCTCACAATTGCGGCATTGCGGGTTGGGAAATCCGCTACTGCATAAGTCCAGATGAAAATATTTTTTCCGAGCTGCAGATTGAATGTGCCCTTTCTGAAAATTAAAGCCGAAAGTTTTAAGTTCCACTTGTCAATTTTCGTTTGGTGTGAGCAAGAGAAGAAATGTATTATTTTTGCTAAAGACATAAAAAAACAGCCTTATAGAAAACTCAAATTCTTTTAAAAGTTCCAAATCAAATGGAGATATTTTCTTTAAACTTGGTGGTGATGATGGATAAAAAGTTTGCAAAATTTGATCTTATGTTATTTTTGGGAGGCTAATGGGGAAAAGACATTGCTACGTATAAAATTTAACTTTGTAGAACAATAGATATGGCTTAATTTCCTATTTCAAAGTTTCAAAGATGTTTGATTTTTCAAAACCCTTTAAGTTCTTGACGAAATTTCGATTTTTTAATGTCAACGCAATAGCACTAACTTTCCAACGAATTTCATTGCATAAACTAAGTTTGTGGTATTATTTTTGTTGAAGTTATTGAATGAAATGAAAGAAGATGGATAGTCACTACAGGTTATTCAACGTTATTCATTTCACGAGCTGTTGTGGACTGACGTCTTCGACACGTGATTAATTTCCTGTTCCATTACATACTAATTGGCGTCTCTAAAACGTTAATCCTTTCACGTGCCAATGTAGCCTGCCAACTCCGAGATGTGCTTTATTTTTTATGCCATTGCAGACTATTTGACATCTCTGAAGTGCCACGGTAGACTGATGTCTCCGAGACGTGATTTACTTCGAATGACACCACAGATTTTTTGGCATCTCCGGGACGTCACTTATTTCACGTGCTGGTGAAGACTAACGTCTCCGACGTGTGACTGATTGCCTGTGTCATTACACTCTTTGACATTTCCGAGACGTGCTTTATTTTTTATGCCATTGCAGACTATTTGACTTCTCTGAAGTGCCACAATAGACTTATGTCTCCGAGACGTGATTTACTTCGAATGACACCACAGATTTTTTTGGCATCTCCGGGACGTTACTTATTTCACGTGCTGGTAAAGACTAACGTCTCCGACTTGTGACTGACTGCCTGTGCCATTACACTCTTTGATATTTCCGAGACGTGCTTTATTTCTAATTTCATTGCAGATTATTTGACATCTCTGAAGTGTCACGGTAGACTGCTATCTCCCAGACGTGATTTACTTCGAATGACACCACGGATTTTTTGGCATCTCCGGGACGTCACTTATTTCACGTGCTGGTAAAGACTAACGTCTCCGACGTGTGACTGACTGCCTGTGCCATTACAGACTCTTTGACGTCTCCGAGACGTTAATACTTTAATGTGCCATTGCAGCTTGACGCCTCCGAGAAGTACTTGATTTCTTATGCCCTTACAAGCTGTTTGACGTTTCTGATACATCATACATCTCAAGGGCCACTGTAGACTGATGTCTTCCAGACACCTTTTATTGCACGAGTCATTTCACTACAGAGTTTTTGACGTGTGAGTGACGTCACTTGATGTCGAATTGGTTGAGCGGTTTTTGAATTACTACCGCAAGTAAAAGGCTGAAAATAAATAAATAAATAAACAAAAGAAAAACAAATTCTGGAATTCAAACAACTCATTACTAATCATTGACCTGAAAACTTTGACGAGAAGTTTAAATGACATTGTTAATAGCTTTTCATTATTGTTTACAGTTAATTATATATATCTTTTTATCAAACAAATGTGTCAAATTTCTCTTTTATTTTGAAAACATATCTTCAGACAGTTGTGAAGTTCATATTCAATATGGAATCAGATCATAAACATTGATAGCTGCATGGGGAATTTTTTTTAGATAGGGACACGTATTTTAAACACTTTTTTTCTCTATTTTTATGCTTCGTTTTATAATTAGGGAACTAAGCGTTCAAACGGTGTTAGAGATCAAGTTGTGTTTCCATTTTCTTTCAAATTCACAGTTCATTAAAGTAGCTGATACATAAATGGCACGACGATTTCAGGAAAATGTCTGCGCTAAAAACATTACAAAAAACTGATTATTATTATCGCAGTCACAGTTAGTTTGCAATGCCGACACAGTACGTTATAAGGCCCCTATATAGACTATATAGTCTATATAGCGGCTCTAGTACGTTATGTTATCGACTAGAAAAAAAAGTCACCCATTTAAAAAAATGTACTTAATTAACAATTAATATTAGTAAAGAAAAAAATTTAACATATTTGATAAAAGAAATTGCAAAAAAGTTTAGTCAAAAGCGATTAAAAATATATTTAGTTATTTATTTCTCAAGTATGACAAACAAATCTGAAGTACGTACAAACCAAAATAAAACATATTGTAAAAGTCTTTTGTTGAAAAAAATTTCTAACCAAGAAACAGAAAATTTTATACTTCTAATCGGATGAAAAAAATTTTGAAAACATTTCTGCTACTCATTTGACAGCATCGTTTACTTGCTGTTATTATCACAAACAACTACAACTTTAATGCGTCTGAATAAAATTAAATGTCATTCATTAACTTTACTACAGGGCTTTAAAAACTCTAAATCGATATTTTAAAATAAAATTTGAATTAATTTAGAGCATCACAGATAAATTCGCAAGAATGAAAATAATGCATTAAAAAGTGAATATTTTTTAGTTTTTGCATGTTGAATGGTGATAAGTAAATGATGCATCAACTGGATTTTGTTTGGTAATAATGAGCATAAAATTAACACGCGGAGAGTTTGCTTTCTTTTTTTCCTAAATGCTTAAAGTTTTTTTGTTTTTTCTTTGAAATAAACTCTCAAATTATTATTTTTTTCTGAACTGTTTAAAAAGTTAAATGGAGCAAAAGTAATGAGAAGTCCTCATTGAATAAAGTCTTCATTTCGGCCCAATTTTTATGTTTGTGTTTTTTTTTTTTTTTTTTTTTTCAATTTTTGTATTAATGTAGAACCCCAAATTGTGTTTTTATTTGCTTAGTTTTTATTTTGTTTCATCTGTGTATCAGTTTATTTTTTATTTTATTACTGATTTTTATGTAATTTATTTATTGTTGTATTTATTCACTTTTTTTTAAAAGTTTTTAATCAATCCGCCAATATTATTTCTCACGTATTCATTAGTTATTTTGTTTTCTGATAGAATTTTCATTTGGACCTGTCATTGGAAACATTAAAAAAAAATCCTACAGGCATAAGAAATATTTTGTTTTTGGCCTCACTATTGATAAATTGAAAGTAAATTTGTCTGTGTAAAGATGTATATTATTCTATCTGTATTTCAGGTAAGGCTAAGAAAACTTGAGACAATTTCTAAAATTTCACAAAACTGGAGATGCACTCAACCCTATCTTAAAATCGAAGACACTTTCTTCACTTTGATTTAGTTTTCTTTTTTATAATTTTGATTAAGCAATTTTTTCACTTAAAGTCGTTTATGTACAGACAAAGAAATTCTTGTACGTTAAAACGCAATTACATTCAATGCGTAAAAAGCAACCCGAGATGAAATTCATAGATCTTCTCAGAACGATGGAGATTCATGTAACAATTGTTTTGCAGCAATTAAAAGTAACACTTCATAAGTTTTAATTGACGATCTGTGATTTTAAAAAAATCGCGGAAAAATTGTTGAACTTTACAGGTGAACCTGAAAAATGGCGCACATATTTTCTTTAAAAAAAGAATCTTTCTTTTGTTTCGACGACACATTTTGCCCCGAGAAAAAACATTCTATTTCTTATGAAAATTAGATCAGTTTTGTCCTCGAATAACTTAATAATTATTATGAAAGAAAATCGGAGATTTTTTTTTTACGAGGTTGGCGCGTAATTTTACTGCTTATGCGTAACAAACTGCTTAATAAAAATTGTTCATCGCCATAGCGACCCCACTTTAAATTATTTTGCGCAATAAGAATTTCCGTTCTGGAGGTCAAACAAATAAATAAATAAACGAGCCATTTTTTTTCCCAATCCTGTCAGCCATATTTATATTTCCTCCAAAAATATCCGAACGCAATTCTATTTTATTTCAATTAAAACAATGAGTCTTTCCCAACTGTCTGCTGTGCTTCTATCATCCGGGACACTTACACGAGACAAAAGATTGCCATAATTCAATAATTAGCATAATTTTCGCGTAAAAAATCCCGAGGCTCGGCTCAAAAACGTAACCCTTTGGTTACTCCTCATTTGAATATTTCCTGAGTTCGTTCCTACCGCCATGACTGCGACCGTGACTGTTGCTGTAAAAAACGGTAAAGAAAGGACCATTGCTTACCAAGGTCGAGACAAATTACTAATCTTTTTTGCTACTATATGCAAATATGGCGGAGACAGTTGGATATTGAAAGGGTTAGGAACCGCTTTTATTGTCATCTTGCTTTCTTTAATCCAGAGGCTTGTGCTTTCACTTCATTCAACAGGGATTTTTTTTTTCCTTTCATAATCGAACTCCATCCCTAAGTAGAGATTTTAATGATGGTTATTTTGGCGCCATTTCCTACCTAATGAGCGAAAGCGCGCGGTGAGCAACTAATTATTTTGAAACATTCTAATCTAAATTGTTAAATATCGAAGCTACCGGATGTGCAATTCATTTTTTGCCGAGTTTGTCGACAATTATACAAACGGAATTTTCTTTGCAGGTTACACCAGGACAACTTATTAACAATGAAGATTTTCTTATTTGCACTGTTTACCAGTCATGTTGATGCGTACTTTGAAAACAACAGTGTAAGCTTGAATTGAATTAAAATATAACAATTCCATCAAATAAAAAAATTGGGCCACATAAAACTAAAACGTTACTGTAAATTTTAAAATCATTTGCGAAATAAAATCTTAAGATATCCATTAATGATAATTATGATGTAGAATGTTCCCCCAACTCCATTGTTAATAGTAGAGTCTCGATAATTCGGAAGTCCCAAGACCCAAGGGTCCGGCTAAAAGCCTCGAGTTACTGGTAGTTCCTGTTATAGGAAGTTCCTAGAACCTTCTTTATAGAGTTTGGGGTTCGATGAGGACCACGAGATAAAGGCATATCCGAGTTATCGAGATTCGACTGTAGTTTGATTATGTTGTGTGCACTGTGCAACGCATTTCGGCAGTTCAAAATTTTTCATTTTGAATAAAAGGAAACCAGAAAGATTAGTACATTCGTATCATGCAATTCGATCAAAGTGATACAAAACGTTACAACCTAATGAATTCTTCAACACCTCGAATTTAACTTTGCTATCGTTTAAGGCTCAGTCGCGTGACAAACTCGATAACTGATTGGTAGATTGATTGCGATTTTATCCTCGTGACTCGTCAAAAACGACACCAAAAGAAATTCAACCAGAGCAATAATTACACAGATGTCCCTTCTCCTTTCGCAAAGCAGCCACAGCAATACCAGGATTAAAATCCATCAATAAAATACCTGCCTTTTTGGCTTGTAGGCCATAGTCCATCTTCGACTTTTAGCTAATACGTCTCAGGCTTCTTCAGAACACACATGAACCCGAAGGAGAAATCTATACCACGCTCATCTTGATTCTAATTACCAATCATGTGAAACACTTACACCGTTAAGATTGCGGATTGCGTGTAGGGCCTGCTAATGTGAAGCGTTTCTCGCATCAGCTGTACCCCTAAGGGCCATGCTCCACATGAGCGTAAAACGCGACAGAAACTGAAGGCAGAAACCGAAAATCCGGGTACTTTCCTTTTTACGCGGCGTAATCACGGCGTAATAGAGGACCGAAAAATTTTGGATTTTTATTTTATCCAACAGCCAATAGAAATTCATCGTGAGATGTAAACATTTCTAGCCTTGGCTGCCGCCATTGCATGAACGAAAGTGCATTTGGAAAATATTCAAAAGAGAAGTGAGAAAATACCAAAAACTTAATGACAAAAAATCAAGTGAAAAAAGCAAAAGAGGGGGGGGGGGAGCAACTAGCGAAATGCTCAAAATAAGCTTTCAGTTGAGGCTTTTAAAGTCCACCATCTCGTAATATGTAATCATGTCAGCAATTCCTATCCTTTGCGAGATTTTTATTATTCCATTCAAAACTCGGCGAGATTACGGGAATATAGTTTCTTGGCGAGATCCGAAATAAATAAATAATGGTGCTTCGGCTGCTTTACATTGTAATGAACTTACAATTTATGACATGCTTTGCTGAGTTATTGATTGCTTGGCGAGATTGGAAAGATATGGTTAATTCCGCTCTATTTACTTATTTTAATTGAGCTTTAAAAAAAAAAAAAGATTTGACCTTTGGCTGAGTTATTGATCGCTTGGCGAGAATAAAACTAGCTAATGTTGTGTAATAAAGTTTTAGTGAAATGTTTTGTGTTTTGATAAACACTTTCATTTTTAAATATAGCAAATTTTTCAAGATTAGCAATAAATAGTAGAGTATGTAGGTTATTTTACGTATTAATGAATTTTTTAATTCATTTAATTCATGGGTTGCGTGTTTTATTTTTGACGGCGTGTTAAAAAAAATTTGAATGCTTCATGGTTTTGAGGGTCTAAAAAACTTGGCAAGGTAAGCAGGCACTGGATATTTTTTTTTAGGTTCAAGAACAGCCACAATTTTTAGAGCTCGATACGACCACGAAAACATAGCATTGCTATAAATTCATTTCGCAAAATATATAGTACAATTGCGAACGGTACGAAAACAGTGTCTACGCGTTTATTCAAAAAGAGCACCAAAGCCATTGCAAAATGTCTATTAAAATGTAAAAACTCAAAACAACAAATAATATATTCAACCATCAAATCAAATTTTATGTCATCACTAGCTGCGTAGCCCGGCGTTGCACGGGCTGTAATGTAGTGAAGGCAGTTTGAGAAAACTACTCGCCACCAAGGCGGCTCGCCTTTAAAGAAATGAGGAAAGTTTAAACAGTTTACTCGCCGTCAAGGCGGCTCGCCTTTACAGTAGCGAGGAAAGTTTTAATTCACTACTCGCCGCCAAGGCGGCTCGCCTTTAAAGTACCAAGGAAAAGTTTAATAAACTACTCCCCGCTAAAGCGGCTCGCTAAAAAGCTTTCCTGCATCAAAGAATCAATCGAATTATTTGCACATGCTTCCTCAAAAATAAAGACGATGTCAAGTAGCGCATACTTAGCACTCTCCCTAAATTACAAATAAAATTCCTTTCCAAAAACAATTATTTCCAAACCGCTTTCTTCCGGTAAAATTAATTACAAAATTCTAAACGGAAAAGTTCTTTTAATATTTGGATCGAAGTCAGAAAAAGTCCCTTCTAAAAACAGCAATTGCAATTTTATTTAAAAACACATTTTAAAAATGGTACCTGAGAAAAAATGTGTCATTAATAATTAGAATAAAAACAATTGTTAGAACTTTGTTATAACACGTATTTAAAATGACAATGGAAAAAAATAACACTCTTTCATTTTAAAAAGTTCAATTTAATTAACGTTTTAATTTAGGGTCGAATTCAAGTGAAACGAAACACCATTGCAGTCGCTTCGAGGCGATCGCATATTGCAACCGCTACTGTAAGTCGAATTCAAGTGAATTCGTTTCACTTGAATCCAAATTTTGGAATTTGCGATTGCATTGGTGAGTTGCGATCGTCCGTGTTTCACTTGAATTCCTGCCTTAAAATCGCAAAGGAAAGAAATAAATATCTTGGAATTTTAAATAGTTCAATAATTTAATTAACGTTTTAATTCAAAATGGCAACGGTAAGAAAAAATGTCTTGGAAGTTTAATCATTTATTAGGCTTAATCGCTTTAAAATTGACTACTTATTAATTGATATCTTCGCTAATTAAAATCGTATAATTATATAGATTGAAACTAATGAAGCTTGAAAAATTACCTATCTATCGGTACCTGGTTCGACTTTCAGTTCATTGGCGTTCAGGAGAAATAAGCGTGACATAGAAAGATAGAAAGATAGTTAGATACTCAGTTTTTAATATAAGTAGACTAGCTGCGTGGCCCGGCGTTGCACGGGCTGTAATGTAGTGAAGGCAGTTTGAGAAAACTACTCACCACCAAGGCGGCTCGCCTTTAAAGTAATGAGAAAAGTTTAAACAGTTTACTCGCCGTCAAGGCGGCTCGCCTTTACAGTAGCGAGGAAAGTTTCAATAAACTACTCGCCGCCAAGGCGGCTCGCCTTTACAGTACCAAGGAAAAGTTTAATAAACTACTCCCCGCTAAAGCGGCTCGCTAAAAAGCTTTCCTGCATCAAAGAATCAATCGAATTATTTGCACATGCTTCCTCAAAAATAAAGACGATGTCAAGTAGCGCATACTTAGCACTCTCCCTAAATAATAAATAAAATTCCTTTCCAAAAACAATTATATCAAACCGCTTTCTTCCTGTAAAATTAATTGCAAAATTCTAAACGAAAAAGTTCTTTTAATATTTGGATTGCAGCCAAAAAAAGTCCCTTCTAAAAACAGCAATTGCAATTTTATTTAAAAACACATTTTCAAAATGGTACCAGAGAAAAAATGTCATTAATAATTAGAATAAAAACAATTGTTAGAACTGTGTTATAACACGTATTCAAAATGACAATGGAAAAAAATAACTCTTTCATTTTAAAAAGTTCAATTGAATTAACGTTTTAATTTAAAATCGCAACGGAAAGAAATAAATATCTTGGAATTTTAAATAGTTCAATAATTTAATTAACGTTTTAATTCAAAATGGCAACGGTAGGAAATAAATATCTTGGAATTTTAAACAGTTCAATAATTTAATTAACGTTTTTATTCAAATGGCAACGGTAAGAAATAAATGTTTTGGACGTTTAATCATTTATTAGGCTTAATCGCTTTAAACTTGACTACTTATGAATTGATATCTTCGCTAATTAAAATCGTATAATTATATCAATTGAAACTAATGAAGCTTGAAAAATTACCTATCTATCGGTACCTGGTTCGACTTTCAGTTCATTGGCGTTCAGGAGAAAGAAGCGTGACATAGAAAGATAGTTAGAAAGAAAGATACTCAGTTTTTAATATAAGTAGACTAGCTGCCAGGGCAGCTAGATTAGCTTCCTGCGGCATGTTGATGCATAACGTCCCCCCTCTCTAACTTTTACCTCATTCTGAAGTTTTATTTGATATAATTTAATGTTCATTCGATTTCAAGACGTACCACGAACGTGGCCCGGCGTTCACGGGCACTTCGTGCCCTGAAAATAGTGAGGAAAATGTCAAGAAACTACTCCCCGCCAAGGCGGCTCGCTAACAGGCGCTTCACGCCTTTACTTTTTTCCTGTATAAAAAAAATCATTCGAATTATTGAGATGCTTCGCGCCTTCAAGATGGTGAGGAAAGTTTCAGTAAGTTCAGCTCAGGCGCGGATCCAGAGTGGGGTCATGGGGATCATGACCCCCCCCCCCTTAACAGACCAAATATAGCAAAAAATTGCATTTTTGGGACTTATTTTACGAAAAAACTGCCAAACCACCCCATTTTTGCACAAAAATTGCACTTTGACCCCCCCTTTCCGAAAATGACCCCCTCCTTAACCAGAAGCTGGATCCGCCCTTGGTTCAGCTCGCTCAAAGGAGAAAAAGCAGACATTGATACTCAGTTTTTAATATAAGTAGATGGCTCTTCAACAAATGAATGTTTCAAAATATTACAAGTAGCTAGCGATAAAAATACTATGTAAGTCGCCCGCTTATGAGTTTCGTGTTTGATTTAGTTAAGCCTTCATTCAAAATTCTCATTTTCATTTTTATTATTGTTTCATGGCATGGCAACCACGTTTTGCAATGCAAGAATGGATTTCATATTTAATCATTTATTAGGCTTAATCGCTTTAAACTTGACTACTTATTAATTGATATCTTCGCTAATTAAAATCGTATAATTATATAGATTGAAACTAATGAAGCTTGAAAAATTACCTATCTATCGGTACCTGGTTCGACTTTCAGTTCATTGGCGTTCAGGAGAAAGAAGCGTGACATAGAAAGATAGTTAGAAAGAAAGATAGTTAGAAAGATAGTTAGAAAGATACTCAGTTTTTAATATAAGTAGATGCTGCATTTGCTGTATTTTTCGCCAAAACATCTACTCAACGCTGAAGCTTTTTTGTCACCTTTAATGCTTATTATGTCTTCTTCAACAGCAAAAAAAAAAAAAAAGCTATTTTTTTCTTGAAATAAAAAAAAAACAACTTTTAAGAGTTAAACAATAGAAAATAATTGCAATGCTCAGCGAAATTCACAAAAATTACTGAATAGGAATTTTATTGCCAGTTTGGTTTGTTTCCGCTAAATATATCCGTTTAAAGTGAAAATAAAAAATCGCCAAGTAAATAAAACAGGACTTGGCTCATAAAAATCTATCATGACGGATAATTCCATGCCAACTAAATTAAATAGCTAGTAAAGCTCCGTTATTTGTTGCCAATCTTTCACCCAATCATATTATTCCAGTAATGCTTTATTATGTGTCATTTCCCCTATTTGCTATCTAAATATCAAATATCCAATGAAAATGCAAGGATTATTCCGTCAGATGGCGCTTTTTTTCTGCGCAGAAAAAAAATTCTGCCCAAGTGGAGCACGCGTCCGACCGAAACCGAAAAAGGAAAATTTTACGCTTCTGCCCAATTTTTCTGCTTTACGTCGATGTGGAGCAGGGCCCTAAGAGCGAAATGGTACTTTAACGGGTGCCGATGGTGCTACAAGCATTTCTCAATAAAATGCACGGTATGCAACCTACAGTTTCAACAGCGCAGAAGCAAATGGATGTATGTACCAAAATTAAATAATTGGAGCGCAAATGGTGGGAGGAACTGTCATATGTTATGGTGCAGAGATCGTAATAAGAAGTTTTTCTATTCAGCACGATTAAAAAACAAAAAACTTTTCAACAGAAGTTACATCTAATTTAAGATTTTCGAACGTTTTATTCAAAACTTCAAAAAGTTCACTTGCATTTGCATCCCTTTACTTTTTGCTGTTTTTCGTGTGCTCTAGCGATCGACGCAGATAAATCAATCAAAATCCTCTGAATCTCTAAACAAAAAAGATGGGCCGTTCAGAGGTAATACTATCATGAGTCTTGAGTTTGTTGTCTCATCCATGGGAGGATTCGGATGAAAATCTATATGGTTAAACCCCTTTCTTCTTGAAGCTTCTTGTGCTCTGAAGAATACTGAGACATATGTCAGGCGAAATGTCAACCTTAAACATCGTGGATTATAAGTCCCGAAAGAGTACTTACGACAGAAAATCCGATGTGTGAGCAACGATTATAGTGCTTTTGGTGCTAAAAATAAAATAAAAAAATATGAAAACTCATCTCAAAAGTTGTTTCTTCGCATGTCATAAAGTGAGCATTAAAAAGCATATGGAAAAATTAAGGCATTCAGAAAACACTCGCATTTAAGTAAAAAAAAAAAAGATTGGTAGAATCCTAGTTTATGGTCCGGCGATAAATGAATAAATCTGGCGACCACAGAATTAGCATTGGATGATTGGATTGTTTGGCGACTTTAAGCAAAATGGCAACCATAGAATTATCATTGGATCATTTTGCTTGGCGACTTTAAGCAAAATCGCCAAACCCGGACCATAAACTAGGATTCTACCAAAAGATTATGCCCTAATGGCTATTCATAAGCATCACACTTTTTTTCATCATTTTTAATCCCAGTTTTAAAAAATGAGTTTTTATTTCACACTCCGACACTTAATTTTCGCATTTAATGGGAAAAGGCATACTACTTTTCTATCAGTTACAGTTTTTGCTAGTTAGTCACAATTTCTGTTAGGGCCATGCTCCACATCGACGTAAAGCAGAAAAAATAGGCAGAAGCGTAAAATGGATTCAATGGTGTTCCTATGGAAAGTACCCGGATTTTCGGTTTCTGCCTTCAGTTTCGGTCGCGTTTTACGCTGATGTGGAGCAGGGCCCTATTAGTCTTGTATCTAATTTCTGCACATTTAACGGCATTAAAACACACAGCTTGAAAAAAAATGCTCACACGTGTTTTGGTGTAAAAAGGATTCTTTTTTTTCAGTATGAAAAGCATTGGTTAGTTTTTTACAGTATCTTTCAGTTATTTCTCATTTTTTCATAAAAATGTCATCAGATAAATAGCTCGTAGATGCATTCGAAGGCTAATTTGAAGATGTTCGGAATAATTTTAAAGACTCTCGAGTCCCGTAGAAGTTAAAAACAAAGATAATACTGCCATGTAGATAAGCACAAATTTTCAGCAACATACAGAAATTTGTTTCGGTAGAACAAGAAATTCCTCTTTCAATGCAAAATGAGTAAGCTTATG
The DNA here is from genome assembly GCA_038373865.1 of Uloborus plumipes. Taxonomy (NCBI): domain Eukaryota; kingdom Metazoa; phylum Arthropoda; class Arachnida; order Araneae; family Uloboridae; genus Uloborus; species Uloborus plumipes. The sequence goes on from JAXGGA010005856.1 coordinate 56,748, forward strand.
GATGAAAAGACATCCAGCAAAAAATCTTTTAACAAACTAGCTCACTTATTTGAAAAGAGGGCTCTTATAACTTCGAAACATATGTCTTCAATTTTTTGCCAATTTTTAATTATTAACGTTGTATTATTATCTTTTATTTTTCAACACAAAGGTATTTATTTCTTCATTTCCCTTTAGAGGTGTTTTCTTGCAAAACAAAAAAATATTTTTACTTGCTTATAGGCATTTCTTGAGAAACCCTAAACATTATTGCTTCGCGGAACCCTAGAGTTACAAGAAACTCTGGTTGGAAAACGAAGAATACTCTTAAAGACATGTTCTGCAACAAATAGTAGTCCAAAACTAACAATGTAAGGAATTCGGCATTCTTGAGGTAAGTAAAAGAGAAAACTGTCCCAACTGCTGCACCCTGAAGCACAATATCGCCATTAGCCTCATTGTTTAGCCGGCAGCGGCAACAGCGAAATGAAACAAGAAAAATCACAGCATTAATTTTCAATATCTCATTAGATGAATTGCATTGATTATGTGAGATCTTATTGAATTATTAATTGCTAAATCACTGAATTTCCGTAATTATAGGCTGGGTTCTGCAATGCTGCCCAACTAAGGGGGTCATGGTTCAGACTATGTCTTTGACATTTTTGGTGGTAAGGGCACTTTCTTAACATTGGGGGGGAGGGGAGAGTTCGTGGTATTTGGAGGGATGCGCCTTTGCATTTAGGATAGACACTCCAGGATTATTTCGTACTGATATTGATAACTTAATAAATAGCACTTCATTCCTAACACGTTTTTTCGGTTTTTTATCGTTTTTAGTGAGACCGTAAGTTGTGCGTAACAAATTGAGAGTCACTGCACAAAAATATATGTGCAGCTCATGATTGTAGTCAGTATTCTTATTTCTTAATGATGAATGATTTGAGGGGTTAGCTTAATTAATTTCATACATGTGAGTTTGATCAATCCTCTTTCAGTTTCCATTCATTTATAATTCTTTTTTCCTCTGCATTCTTTTATTAGAGATTATTATAAACGTTTTTCAAGTTATATATTTTCTCGCATTTTATGTTTATTTATTTTTTGCATCTTATTCTTAAGAGATTTAAATCAGCGGCATTTATTCACACTGTTTAGTAGGCATTTCGATTTAGTTCTTATTGCCTTCTGTGTACTTCCGTAAATTCTGCATAGGAGCACGAGCGCCCACATGAGAAATTTGGGGGGGGTGGGGGACTCAGATAGTTTCCCCATGATGTAGCACAATATTTTTTCTCACAGAAAGAAATCTCAATGCAGATTTGAAAAATTAAAAGTTTACATTTTTAGTAACTTTTTCATTTATGTTTTAAGAAAACATTTTTATTTTTTTGACAAAAAAGTACACTGCAAAAAATGAACAGTTGTTTTTACAGTATAATACTGGAAGCCGAGGTTCCAATTTAAAGCTGTAAAATGCACAGTAATAAACTATAAAACTAGCAATTTTACAGTTTATTGCAGTAAAATTTAACTGTATTATACTGTAAAAACAACAGTATGATACTGACAGCGTAGGTTCCAGTTTAAAACTGTAAAATGCACAGTAGTAAACTGCAAAATTAGCAATTTTGCAATTTATTACCGTAAAATTAGCAATTTTAGAGTTTAGTGCTGTAAAAGTAGAAATGTTAGTTTATTACTGTGAAATTAGCAATTTTTACAGCTTATTACTATATAGTTAGGTGTATTACACTGTAAAAACATTAATTTTTTGCATTGAGCTAAAAGCAATTAAATACAAATTTCCGGGTGAGATTGAGTAACCGCTTACCCCCCCCCCCCTCCTCCGAGAGCTCCTTCCCCAGTAGTACACTTCGTTTTTTAAAGGTTGTAAAATGGTTATTAACGTTGTGACAACATATTAAAAACGTTTATAAAACGTTTGCTACCAACAAAAACGTTTGCTACAAACTAAACGGGTGCTACCTGGGTTGCTTCGGAAGCCATGTTGAAGAGTTTTGAATTTCCAACAATGAGCTCCCGTGAGAGGAAAAAAAAAAACTTTCTATTGTGATAAAGATTCCCCCTTATTAAACTATATTTACCCTGGAAACGGAAAACACATTTAGGGGGAAAACTTTCTTCTTGACTGTGGCAACATCTAATATGGAAAAGAAAGGCAGCGCCGTAAATTCGTCAGCGGCAGCGACACGCGTAACGTGCAGACGACAAAAAGCTTGCAGTTTAACGACTCGCATGCGTCCGCGACGAATTACGATCCTTTTTTGCCAGCGCTGTTATTACATTTATGTGTCCTCTGTACACGCCCACTCTATTAATGGCGATCCGAAGCGTGACCGCTGCATGTCACAAGGATTATTGAATGTAATAATATTCAATGGGTTGCTTCATTACGGTTCGCTCTTATGCTAATGCGACCTTACACTTGAACTTGGTAGAAATTAATAACGACCGGCGCAGGAGCTTCTGTACATTATCCCGGTGTCGATTACAGAAGACGTTTCGCGTGTTTGTCGGTTTTTTTGCTCCTTGGGTACATGAGTCACGGATTTCCGCTCCCCCTCCCTATCCTATTCGTAACTCAAAATAAACAAATTATTACAACTATTGTTTCCTTTTGTGGAATTAGTTGCCTAAGACAAAGGTGATCGTCATTTTGATGACGCTATTCATTAGCAATAAAGTCTGCATAGAACAGACCTAATGGGTTCTTTTTTGTTGATGTTGAGGTCAGGAAAAGCTGTAAAGATATTTTCAACATCCTACGCGTTTTTAAATTTTATTTTGGTTTTTTTCCTGTTTTAAGGTTCAGTAGAATGTAAAATGTCGGATTGGATAGCAAGGGCGAATCCAGAAAATTTTCAAGGGAAGGACGATTGATTTTTACTACTTACCCTTTACTACATATCCTGGTTTACATCATGTTGAATACAAGTATTGGATTCATAAATTCCGAAACATTTCCGGCGTTGAACCTCGAATCTCTCTCCCTTCTCTTGTATAATCAAAGGAATAGGCGGCTCGTACAAGAGGGCGACTGCCCCCTCACTTCCAAAAGTAAAGGAGATATACCCCCGCACTTTGCAGAGTTGAAAATTAGTTTATCGATTGAAGAATGTGCTGCTGCTCAGCGGTTCGATTTATTTCGCTAAAAAAAAGCTGAAAATTAAAAAAATGGACTTTTTCCATGTTTTTTCACAAGAGTGAAACTTTTAATCAGAAGGATCTAATCAATGATGGCCATCTGTCTTGACTTTTGCTGCCATATTCCGCGGAATTTAAAGGTCATTTAATCAGCAATGTTAAAATAAAAAAAGGGCCAAATGTTGTGTGTGGGGGGGGGGGGCAGCATCAGAAGTGTGAGGCCGTGGTAGCCCGATCGGTAAGGCATCGTACTCGTGACCGGTGGGACCCGGGTTCGATCCCAGCCGATCGAAGATCCACCGTCTTGATTAATGGTGGCTGGGGGACGTTAAAAATGTCGTGGTCACAAAGTCCTCCAAGTGAAACGATATCTTTGGGGGGGGTGCTGGGCCAAGGGTTTGCTCGGCCCTTGACCTGGTTAAAAGAAAAAAAAAAGAAAAAAAAAAAACAGAGCTCTCTTCAGTGTTTTATCCCGGTTAAACCACGAGTTGTGGTAGGTACGGGGGACCCTGGAGTGTGTGAAGTGAAGCATCAAAAGTGTTGTCTCCTAACCCTTCACATTTCTTTTGACACCCCACTTTTTAGGGGCACCAGCCGCCTACGATCGAAGGTCGTCTAAAATTGGGTCATTTGGACTTCAATGTCGAAAAATTGTCGAGACATTTGAAGGGCTTTTGGGAGATGAAAGGGTTTTGGACAAAACAGAAATTGCGAGTAAAGTAAGTTTTGTTGTTGCAGCTTTTTTGTTTTCTGGTTTTGTCGTTGGTGTGCGTATGATATTGGTCTAATGACATCTACTGTTTGATGTACCAAGTTGCATTTTCTTACCTGTATCCTTTGCTTACCATTGTTCAGAGTGTTTATTTTTTAAAATTTAACATAGCCCCTTCATCCTTCAACACTCAGGAATGGAGCCGCGAGCTCTAACCCTTCTAGAATCACCGAAGAGAGTCTAAAATTTCTTGTTTTGAGATTTTAATTTCGAAAAAAATTTCCAGAAAGAGTTCCGAACAGCATTTCTGTCCCCAACGTCATCAATAAAGGATTCTATTTTTCCTTTTTTTTAAACTTCTAAATGTTAAGGTCCTTCTAAGGGAATACCCACCCTTTCGAGGACATTGATCGTCTCTAAAATTCCACTTTTTAAAATTGAATATAAAAAAAAAACGTCAGTATAAAGTCCCTTAAGGCAGGGGGGATCGCCCCATCGTCCCTCTTTCGCATTCGCCCTCTTTCGTATTGTTCGAAAATAACCAAGAAAATACCGTTTAGGAAAATATGTATCAAAAATTGGTTATACAATACATATGTATGCCCATAACTACAATACCGTACATTTCTTTACGATGTGTAATCAAATTTTTTTAACAAAACTGAACTCTCCTTGCTTACTGAATATAGGAAATATAAAAAATGGATTTACAGCTCTTTTAATTACAGTAAAAAAAAAAAAGAGAAAATTGTATTCATTTTTGAAAAGAAATCTACTTTATCCACACAGTACAAACCGATTTCTATCGCGAAAAATGACTTAAATTCATTTGTTTAAATACTGATTTTCTGTTGAGAAAGCTTCGAAATTCCTTCGTGTTCATTGAAACTGAATGGAAGTGCGTACGGATGACGGTTCGGACTTCTGACGTTCGAATTTTTGACGTTCTACTGTAGTTATTTTTCAAAGAAATTTAATAACTTCACAAAATAAACAGAATTTAAATTTTTATCTCATTATCTATCTTTTTTTCTCAATTTTCTTTTTTTTCTTCTTTTAAAGATTATAAAAATGAAGGCAGTTAAAATGCATCAGACGATATTATAACATTGATTTTCATTCCCAGAAAAATATTTGGATGCTAAAATAATTTTTAAGCTTTTTCCTTTCTCGAAAAGAAAGATAATGAAATGCATATGCCATAAAAGTTCGAAAGATTCTAGGAAAATGATTTTTTTGCACTATTGATCGGCATAGAATTTTTAAAGATTCCATAATTTGATACTTACGTGGAGATTCGCTGAAAATTTCCTAGAATTGGCTCTAAAAATATTATTTTCTCTGTTAGAATAGGTCGTTCTTCACTTCTTAATACAAATACAAACAATGGTTGATGAAAACATTTTTAAATTCAATAATTATTTTCTGATTTTAATATTACCTGCTAAACACAATGCATTCGACACTTATCGACGATCTAATCGCTTTGATAGGTTGTTATACCTGACAGTATCAAAAGTTCAAAAGATATTTGCTCCGTCAAAAAAAAGGGGGGGGGGGTTGACAACTAGAAAAAGCCCCTTGACTCCTAGATATCAAAATCTTCACTCTTTCAACATTTACGTTGAATGTGAGCGAATTCGTGCTATGCCTTACTTATACTGATTTAAAATTATTTTAAACTGTTTTTGCCAATTACCTCCTTGATTTGTAATTTTGGTACTTATCGGGCACTATATTAACCGTGCAAAGTTCACCAAGAGAGATTTACTAGACGAAATGCAATTAGAGCAATACAATTTCATTAACTTATTTTGTTATTATTTATTTCTTGTTGTTATTTTGCTATAATTAAAGACGTGGCACTTATTTTGTTACATTTAAAAACAATGGTTGGCGACAAATAGTCAATACATGGATGAAGAAGAGGACTTTAAATATAACTTCGTTTCAAATTTAAAAAAAAAAAGAATTTTTCCAAACCTTCTAATCACCACACATTGTTTAAACGAACATAATCTCTGGTGTATAGTTTTTTAGGGGATTTCTAGTCAAATCAAATACGAAATGATATTACATTTCCTCAGTATTTAAAAAAGCTTTCGTATAACTTCGTTTTTTTTTTTTTTTTTTTTTTTTGACTTAAGCCCAGGGCCTAATTTCCTAATAGGTAGACTAGGTAGCTAGTGCGGCAAAATTTTTTCACACAATTTTTTTAATATATATATTAGGGATTCACCGATTAATCGGTCACTTTGCCAGCTATTAATAATCGTAAAAATTGGACCGATTAATCGGCCGAAAACACATTTTTCAAATATTATTCATTAAAATATACCTTCACTAAGAAACTATGATGAATAATTGTATTAACTATAATAATCCTCACAGTTGATATAAAGATTTTTTTTAATGAATTCTCCTACTTTGAATAAATATACGTAGACAATACTGCAACATTCTTCTTGTGGTGATAGTTTTCTCCTTAGCACAGTGCTTTTAGGTAACCTCTTATTTTCAAAGAATAAAAGTATTGAATTGAATTTCTACTAATTATTAAAAAAATATGAATTAAAAGTACTCCTAAATTGTCTCCCCCTCCCTCCTCTTTTTTGTTTTGAATTTATATGTCCAATTAACAAAACTAACAATGTGTTAATAATATTATAGACAATAATATGAAATATGATTCTAAGAAATTTGATAAAATATTGAAATTATTTTGTGAAAACTAGGAAAATTGAAAAAAAATCTTCTGTCATAAATATATTACTCACTATTTCTAAACTTGGAATTGTATAAGAGAGAAAAAACAGTGATAATAAAATTGGAAGTGGAAAAACAATTATCCTGATCATTAATCGACTTAGCCGATTAATCTGCTGATTATCAACAGCCGATTAATCGGTAATCAGTAATCGGCCAATTAGCTTATCGGTGCATCCCTAATCTATATATAATTGAAACTCTTGAAAGAAAAATATCAGTATTCATTAATTTTCGATAACATCCTTTTCTAGTTAATTAATAATGTTTACTTTCACACATGTTATGAAAATGAAATATTTTTCAACCGTGTTAATTTATTAATTTAAAACAGTTGAATGTGAAGACGAAAAGCAAGCCTTGATTGCAGAAAAGCAGGTGTAACCGCGTTTGGAGAGGAGTTGCAACAAGATTGGAGTTTGCCTAAAGTTTTTTAGACGCTTATTCAGTTGCGTTCCTTGAGTCAAGGAATTTTACCTCTTCTTTAGGGTTGAGGGTGGGGAGGGGGCGGCAGATTTCAAATCTGCATAGGGGCGGCATGGAGCTAAATTCGGCCCTGCTTAAGCATAAAAAATATTATCGAACAATTTAACCCATTAATGCCTGACATTTTTTTCCCCAAAGATATTTTGTATACTGGTAGCAAACAGTGTTTAATGGACAGGAGAAATATTATTTAAAAAATACTTTTTTTATTAAGGAAAGAAAAATTGTCCCTTAAAAGTTACGATAGACCCCAGAGGGTACATACTTTTTTTACTAAAATTTTTTTCTGCCTACGATATAATATTTAAAAAGACATTTTCTAAGAAGAAATAAAATCAGCAATTAACATACACTGGGAAGCTGGGAATAACTTTGAAAACGTAACTTATTTTCTTGAGATTGTGAACGATGTCATTTTTGATAAAGATCATATTAAAACTGCTACAGAACACACTTTACAATGGTTATGTGCTGCAATCTGTTAATAATGAATTGAAACAATTCTGAGGTACTAATTTAACACTATTATTTGGTTGAACTGTTCATTTTGGGGAAATTCGGACCCTTTTTTTGGACCGTCCCTAAAAAGGGACACTAGGCATTAATGGGTTAAACTTTTAAACTCAATCTCGTTGCATGGTCTTCCAATTTTGAAATATTTTCAGAATTTAAAGTTTCCACCTGCATCGGGAAGTTAGTTAGAAACCAATCACTAGATTTTGCCCGACCAAACACACACCAAACAGCGTTAACAAAAAACACGGTAAAATACTATGGTTTGATAACGAAATCATTGTTTCACGTAATGAAGTTCAAGAAAGATTCAAGTATTCTTCATATGAACATTTTGAATTGAAAAAAAAAGTTATTTATCATTGTAAATGTGTGTTTCCAGGCACCGTAAAAAAGTTTCAATGGAGCTAGAAATATATCTCTGATACGCACGAGTTCCTTGTGACTTCTCAAAAGAAAAGAATAAAAATATTTTCAGTGACATCCAAAACAAAACACGTTTAAATTTGTCTACTAATTATTGGCAACAGTTTCAAGTGTAGGAGTAAAAATGCAGAGAGAAAAAAGGGCACAGCTGATTTGGAAGAAAAGCTCTGATTTTTTTAGGCATCTTGCCATTTGCTTAATTGTCTTTTCGACAACCATACTTCTAAATTATAATGAAAAAAAAGAAAACAGTCTTGTGTTTTCCTGGGTGAAGGCCGAAGTTTTTTTTCAAGGTAGGACATTCTATTTTTACTTTTAAGAGCGCGGGAAAAATTTAGTTCTCCTGGCAGGCATTAAGAAGTCAACACCCCTGAAACGTCCAACCTGAAAAAAAAAAGAAATGTTTTCCATCGTTCTATTTCGAATTCCACAGCTTTGATGAATTTATGTCAGTATTCAATATGCTTTCAGTCATAACAGTACAAAGTATTATGAATAAATTCGAGAATGCAGCTGCCTTTTTAATTTCATTTGTTCTTATTTATTAATTTATTGGAAAGGGTACAAAGGAGGGCTACAAGGTTAGTGAATGGATTTTCTAATTTAGACTATGATTCCAGACTTAGAATGCTTAACATGTATAGTCTTGAGCAAAGGAGAACCAGAGGGAACATGATTCAGTTGTTTATATTTATCAAAATGAAACATGTTATAGGGTTAAATTTCTGCAAGGAAAGCAGGACAAGGGGTCATTGTTCAGGCTAACCTGGAAATTCGGAAAAATTACTATTTTAGCAGAGTAGTGGGAACTTGGAATAGTTTACCTGAAGAGGCAGTAAGGAGCAAGGGAGTAGATAGTTTTAAGAGGGCCATTGATCTTCATTGGGGTCTCTAATTTGACTAGGACCAGCCCATTTGGGCCCAGAGCCTGTTGCTGGTCGTCACATTTGTATTTATATTTGTTCTTATCATCAAACGCTAAAACTAATGTCATGAGTTTGAGTTATTTCTAAAATGAGTTTTCGGTAAAAAAAACCTGTATTTGTTTGTAGTATTTTGCTTTAACTTAAAACAGAAAGAATGTGCTCAATTGATTGTTCTGTTGTCCCCCTTCCCCCAGATGTTTTTTCTTTTAAATTTGGATTTCTACTATATTTCTAATACTAGACGGTACTATTACTACTCATTCAACAAAAATTTTCAAGCTATTTTTATGACTTTATAGAAAGTAACATTTTGCGAAAGAATTTTTTTTTGTAATTAATAAATTGAGTTAATTATTCACTATGTAATAAATTTTATCCCTAATATTTTTGTTTGAAAAGTCCCGGGTTTTTAATGTGAATTTAGCCAAGGAAATTAAATCTACTTCTACTAAGTGTTGGGATTTCCATGATTTTGAGAGTGGAATTAGAAGGGGCTCATATCAAATTTTAATACTTGTATTTCTACGTGTGAGTAATATTATGTTAAACATCAGAGGTAAGCCAATTCAAATATATTTAATGTATGAAAAATGGTTGAAGTAGATGGGTCCGATGCGATGTTGGAGGAAAGTTAAGTAAATAAAAGTGATTAATAAAGTAGAACGAAACTATATGTGCAAGTATGTCAATGATGTTGAAAATGTAAAACTTTCATATATGTAAAGACATGTGCTGTTAACTTTTCTGTAAAATGTATGCATTTTCAAGTAGTAGTGAATGACATAGTACGATTACAATTATTTTCAATATTTACTCATGAACAATTAGATGACATTGAGCAATTTTCAGTCAACAAACAAGCTCCAAAAAGATTCCGCTAGGAATGCCAAAATATAAGCAAATCAGGGAATGTGATTGCAACAGTGTGGATTGCAATCACTCGAGGACCTAAATGTGAGATTTTAATTACACTTGTATGAAAATATGAAATAAATTCTATATCTGATTAGTCTAGCAGTTGATTGGTTATTGATTGCGCTGTAATCAAAACGACTGCAATTACTTATTCTGTTACATCTCTGCTCATAATTCTTTTTTAAACCAGCCAATTCAGTGTATATGTTTTAGAATTTTTTCGGATTTTTTACGAAATATTTCACACAAAAATCAAGTGGAGACATATATCACTACATATTGTAAATCGCTCTCTTTAAACCACAGAAAAGGCTGGTGGACATTATCTTTAAACCTTGACACCCGCTTCTAAAATCCCCATTCCCGGAAATACTTCGAAGTACTCCCGTCAGGAATCTTTGCCGGATTCCCACGCGCATTTTTTTGGTATCATAATAAACAGCAAAGCAGGAATCCATCACCATAAGAACTATCGCCTTCATCAGCCTTCTCTAGCGGGCAAATGAATGCCAAGTCTTCTCGCGGCGCCAACGTTGACATTTGGCGACTTTACCTTTATGACCGGACAGTAAACTGGCTAGACGAGGACACCTGGGTCGAAGGATTAGTGTCGAATCATTAGCAAGCACTCCCCCTTCCCCCCCTGGAGACACCTAAAATGTCAATTATCGGTCTCCCTGAAGGTACGAAGTCTCCCCCTCGTATTCATTCTTATCGCAAAGTCGCCAGGTACAGTTACAGGTAACAGCCATTATAGCCCCCCTTTTTAGAGTGCATCTGTATGCATGCCTCTGTGCTGAATAATATCTCCCATTGTAGTCCGGAATTTTTTGAGGGGTTTTAACCACTTGAGGATTATTTTTAAGGCTATTTTTCGGTGGTGTATTTTGTTCTTTTGCGCCCGTCTGACCGACTGCATCGGGGGCAGATAACTAAATAGCAGTAAGTTTTGTGGAACTATTGCCGGAAGCTGCTCGTTTGATAAAATCTGTGAGTAATTGCTGGGGGGTGTTACCTACCACGGTGCGTGCGAATTCTTTTTTTTTTGGAAGAAATTGCTAACAGTTCAGTAAGCCTTGCCGAAATGAAAATTTATTAGCCGGAAACGGTGTACAATAACAGAAAGCTCTTTGAAGTTTTAACTGGAATTGCGAAGCATGAAAGCAATGAAACGGGTAAAAATGAACACAAAAGAAACGAGTGCATTCAAATGAAATGTAGACGTGCAGGAGCGCCACGAGATTGAAATTTTGAGAGATAAGGATTTTGCAACTTTCTGAATGATAAAATACAATCAAATACTCATATACCTACATCTACAATAAAAAGAGATACTAGGCATTAAAATTTTTTCAATACTGTAGTACAATATAAACATTTGTTGAATGCTTAAATAAAGATTGCCGGATAGGGAAAATTTTGGACTGTCGCTATGACCTCCTGCGACTTCCCATCGGGACGCCCCAGTAGACATGACCAAATCTTTTATAATGCTATTTTTATCGAAATTTGATTTCCTTTGATAAAAAACATGCTGTTCGAGTTTTTGGATGAATACGTACTTAAAGTAAAATCAGTTGTAATTGTACTATTTCACTTTCTATGTTGCACAAAAGAAAAAAAAAAAAAAAAACACCAGAGTTCAAAACTTGACAGAACTTGAGAATTTTTGTATGAGCTTTTTCCAACAAATTAAGGACTTCCAGAATGTTAAAAACTTTTTAATAAAAATTGCAAGAAGAAAAGCAGATGGTTGTTTGACAACGAGTTAACGTGCAAACGGAGACATGTATAAAACACAAAAACAATGTTTCGTGGAATTAATATATCTGATTGTGAAGCATATACTTTACCTTTGTTTAGACGTTCAGAGTTAATGAAAGAGAAAAGTAAAGTAAAGTAAAAGCTTTTCGAATTTCTTACTCTACGTTGCGCAAGATTTTGTGCATTGACAAAAGTACATCTGTGATCCCGAAACACAAACCTACAGTATTAATGTAATTTATGCTTTTTAGTTATTTGTTGTCTCCCATTCAAGATAAATGAATTTATCCATTAATTGAGTGAGTGAAACAGGCAAATGGAAAAATAGAAAGGTCAAGGATCGGAAAATAAATTATTTACATAATTCAGAATTATAAATGGCCAATTTTAAAAATCTTTCCAAGCTCTATAGACTGAAGCGTTTATCATAACTTGCCTGAAAAGGTTACTATCGATCTTAATTTAGCCGAACTGAACACTTAGATACACTATGTGCAAAAAACAAACTGCTGTTTTTCAGTATTCTATTGGCAGCCGAGGATCCAATTTGAAACTATAAAATGCACAGTAATAAACTATAAAATTGCTAATTTTACAGTAATAAACTATCAAATTGCTGATTTTACAGTTTATTACTGTACATTTTACAATTTTAAACTGGAACTTTGACTGCCAGTATCATACTGTAAAAACAACAATTTTTTTTTTTTTTTTTTTTGCAGTGTAGAATTTAGAGCAATCTTTTTGTAATTTTCGTAAGTAACTTAAATCTGTATGTATTAGGTCGTAATTTTACAAAATACTTAAAAATCTTTAATTGTGGGGCATGAAAATAATAATAATAAAAATGGCAAAATAGGGGCTTTGGGGATATCGCGTTACGTCAATAAAGAGCATTTGTAAAGTGATATCAACTTTTAATTGAGAAATTTGAATTTAATTGAATTCTAAACAGTGGTACCTGTAAATAAAATTTCGTGGGGCACAAACTCTATTCTATTTATGAAAAGGTTGTTTTATTTATTAATTAATATTATTTTTTAATAACAATCGCAGGCAGTTCTTGAAATTTTGGCTAACTAGTTGCTTCAAATTGAAGTGTATCAAGGGCGTATACCCATTAAAGAATGTTGCTAAACTGGCAGCTAAATTTCATTATGACTGCTGTAAACAACGAATTTCCACCAAAATTTTTTTGTCTGAATTTCACCCGATATCCACAATCACTTCGATCTACTTCGGAAAACTACTACAACTTCTACTTAGCGGGTTGATTTTACCGCCTTAAGTGCGAAAATATTTTTTTCATTTAGAACACCTGATTATGATGCTTCTTGTGTTACAACAGGAATGTCGCATTAATATTTATGAGCTGCTAAACTCGCTGTGTGTAATGAGTTACTCCAGTTTGATATTTCTCGGAACTTCCAGAAAAAAGTAGTTTATAGGTTTGAAACAGATTGAAAAGAGCTTTTGGCAAGTGTCCGAAAAACTCCCGCGAATTGTTTACATTCTGCTGAGTAGCTGAGGTGGAGGATTTGTGCAAATGCACAAAAGGAAAACAAGAGCGAAATCCTTGAGGAGTGGGAAGATGCATGACGGTGAAATTCTCTCTCTCTCTCTCTCTCTTTTGTGTGGGGTGGGAGACTTGGCATTTTATTTACAACTCGGAGCATGTGCGGGGGACAATTATTTTCTTTAAACTATTTTCAGTTTCTGCTCTTCCGGAAAATTCAGTTAAAGGTTCTTGACGACTCTGGTTACGTCTGAAATTTATTGTTTGTGTTGTTCAGTCAATTTATATTGCGCCTTAGATAAGGTTTCGATATCGTTTTCTACTAGGTTCTTTGACGAATCAGGTTGGTAAGCCGGATGCGATTTCGTCCATGTGAAAATACAGCAACCCTTCGATATATCGCGGTTGTTGCGTGATAATAGAAAAGCGCGATATATCCGATATAGCGATATAACCGAGGTCCTCAAAAGTTCCTATTCGCTAAAAGTGCAAAAATATAATATGTATATTTTAGAAGATTTTCGGTCATTATAGGCAGTATGCTTAATACACAAACTACAGAAAAAAGGCTTTGTAATTGTTCTTTAAAGCAAAAAAATGAATTTAAATGTTTCTATTGTCTTTTGATGAAAGAGGAGTCCAAAGTTAAGTAAGATTTAACTTTTATTTTTTTCGAGAGACAACGGAAAAAAGCGATATATCGAAATGAGCGATATAACGAGGGATTGTTGCAACGACGAAAGAAGTTCAGCTTTGTGAGAATCTTCTTGATATCACGCCGGAACATCAAATCATCGTTACGGCATTATTCTGATGTCCAAGGGGAAATTCATCTCCAATACAATCGAACGTGTTCAGTTTGATCGAATGCTGTTTTCCAATAGCGCAGCCAGCAATTGAATCGTTTATTTCAGAAACCACCCAAGAGACAAAATTTCTAATTTTAAGTAAATATTTATTTCTTTACGTTAACTACTTAATAGCGATTACAAAAATATTTTCTGCAAGAAGTATATCTAAATATGGATATTTTGCAGTTCAAAATATTGAAATCCTAATCGATTTTTTTTATAAATAACGGTTAAAATATTTTTTTTCGACCTTTTAGTGTTTGTCGCTTAAGTGGTTTCTGAAATAAACGATTCAATTACCCTTTCGTCACCCCGAAGCTTTTTGCTGCGCTATTGGTTACATTAGGCAACATCCTTACTTTAAAGGAAACTATAAATTGCACTAGAAAGGTAGTTTTTTTCTCCTCTTGATTTTATAACGAATATTATTTTACACGAAAGGAAAAGTTTATTGTATACATTTTCCTCTCTTCTTTGTGAATCTGTGCATAAGTTTTTGCTTGAGAACGTAACTTACAGCCAGAAATTATTTCACAAATTTACATGTATTTTCAAGTTTCTTTTCCAAAAAGAAAAAAATTAACGCGTACAATTTTCATTTTCACCGTTATTATTTGTGAGCTCAGACGAACAAGACAGAAAAAAAGGAACTTCATATCTGATAACTCTCATGACAAGGGATATCTTATCGGAAGTCTAAAGGCCAAGTACTGTGCCCGTCACGGTTTATAACTAAAAGCGGTTTCAAGCTAGTCGGTCCTATCATAGCTGGAAGTATGGGAATAGACAAAACACGTCTTGAAATGAGTAAAAGAATAATTTTCTAAGCTTGGAAGGTAATAAAACGTGTTAAACGACATAATCACTAGTGAAGGAGAAAACGAAAGAAATTATAAAGAATGGTATTTAATTAAAAATATGACAAGAAAAATTATTCGATTTGTATTTTTTTTTTTTTTTCACTAAAAGTAAGGATATTTTGAAAAGAAGAATTTTTTGGTCAATTGCCTTGCCAGCTTTGAAATAAATTTATTTATAACTGGAATTGTAACCTTTAACCCATTAATGCATAGCGTCCCTTTTTAGGGACGGTCCAAAAAAGGGTCTGAATTTCCCCAAAATGAACATTTCAACCAAATAATAGTCTTCAGTTAATACCTTGGTATTGTTTCAATTCGTTATTTACAGATTGCAGCACATAACCACTGTAAAGGGTGTTCTTTAGCAGTTTTAATGTGATCTTTATCAAAAATGACATCGTTCACAATCTCAAGAAAAAAAGCTAAGTTTTAAAAGTTATTCCCAGCTTCCCAGTTTATGTTAATTGCTGATTTTATTTCTTTTTTTAAAATGTCTTTTTAAATATTATGTCGTAGGCAGGAAAAATGTTAGTAAAAAAAGTATGTACCCTCTGGAGTCAATCGGAACTTTCAAGGGACGATTTTTCTTTCCTTAATAAAAAAAATATTTTTTACATGATATTTTTTTAATTATTTTTCCTGTCCATTAAACACTGTTTGCAACCAGTATACAAAATATCTTTGGGAAAAAAAGTCAGGCATGAATGCGTTAAATGAGTTTAACAAGTGTCCTTAATTTAAACCATGCAAATGCAACTAATGTTCTTAACTTGATTTAACACATGTAAAATAACTGACGTTAGAAGTTATATCATAATGCTCTTATTCAACGGTCGGCGCAACAATGTGCAGTAACTAAAACTATTTTTGATAATAAGAAAAAAAATTGAATCTAAATTATCTTCTGCAATTCTGCATCTTATAACTTTCACGCTGTTTTTTACACTGCACTTCTCGTAAATTAAGTTCTTTTACGTGGAGAAAACAACGGACCAGGAACATATTGGTGAGAACCACGCAGGTGAAATGACTTTAGAAAAAGAAAATTTTCTTTCTGGTTTGGATTGCCAAACATACAACAAAATTTGATCTTTCAAGAACTTAGCCAACTATCTGACATTAAATACCCGCAGGGCTTAATCTATTTGGCTAACCCTTAGCTAACTTGGTAGTTGGAAATATTAGCTAATTATCTGACATTAAATAGTACTTAATTTTCAAAGCGCTAAGCGAACAATGAAAAGCAAACTGTGAAAAGTATCAATGTTCATAGCTCTTTGCCAGCTATCTGATATTAAATCTCATTTACTTTTTAAAGTTCTTAACTACCTGGCACAAAATTTCATTTTTTCAAACACTTGAGCAGTTATCAGACACAAAATTATACCTATTTTCAGAAGCTATACATTTTTTTATAATTTGATAAAGAACTTCTAAATAGAAACACTTGTTTTCATTTTGACGTTTCTTTTGACTTAACACAGTGTTTTTTTTTTTTTTTTTTTTTTTTTTTTTTTTTTTTTTTTTAATTTAATTTAATGTGACAAAACTCTTGTACAACTGTTGTCTTTTGTAAATTCAGCTATTCGTGCTCTGCTCATATTTTTACAGAAATTCAGTTTTATAATGGCTCCATTCTTTGTACACATTATGCCCATTGTTTAGTTCTATAACTTATTGCAAATATTTTTTATTTTTGATTAATGAAATGTAACTAATAAACAGTTTTGACGGTAGTCATGAAAAATTGAAAGAAAAAAGGGGGGGGGGGATTTACAAAACAAAGTAAATACTTACACGCACGCACACACACACACACACACACACACACACACACACACACACACACACACACACACACACACACACACACTAAAAAGCAAACAAGAAAATTTTAATAAAACCAGAAATATCGTGAGAATTTTAAAGTTATAAGATGATTTTCTTCTTCTCCTCTCTCCCCGAACCAACTTCAGTTTTTCAAAAAGTTTTAGTTTTCAAACAGAAAGACTTTTGGAACTCGTACTTCAGACAGAGTGATTTATTTAATGTTCCCTTTATGTAATAAAAATTAGAAAAGACAATTATTGTATAATATTAGTGTCTTTGACTCAACTACTCGACGTAGGGCTGAGTCAACAAGCCGCGAAAGAAAAAAAACTTTCTGTTTTGTTCTGTTCTTTTAATGGGTTCGTACGCCTCTGGTTTTCCTAATCTCCTGGGTACACGCGCAAACGGCTAATCTGCATAGAAATTCCGCATATCACGGCCACCCTGAATATTTTTATTTTTTCAACCCTTTCTTTTTCTGTCAGAAATCTGAGCTACTGCGCAATTCGTTAAGAATGCCAAGGATATGGCGGTATCCTGTGTTAAAATTCTCGGTCAAGAAACTTTTTCCGAGTTTCGTAATTTATAGATATGAGTTCAGTAGCTTCTTTTCTTATATTCACATTTTTGTGCGAATATTGTGTTTGAGGAATAACTAAACAGTTATTCTGTTCTGACTGTGATCAGAATCAGCCTGGATGTACTGATTTGCTTATACCGGTTTTATAATTTCTCAAGTTCTCAGTACTCTGGTATTTCAAAATGTGCGAATTATTTGAAAAATCTAAATCTCACGCAGTTAGGCTGGACAAATAGAAAAAATAAACTTTCAATAATAAAGTTTGCCCAGATAAGAAATATGTCTTTCTTTTTTTTCTGTCTTTTAACAAATCATGTTATTTTTATTTTTCAATTTTTGCAAACTTTTGAAATATATCTACGTAAATCATCCCCTTTACGTAACACAATTTTTGAACTTAAACTCAGTTAAATAATATCTGTGTGTACGATGTCTGCACGTAAACTCAACAGGCTTCTTTTCCGACGGGAAAAATAGACATGAATATTTGAAACTTA
>JAXGGA010005857.1:0-74522 GCA_038373865.1 Uloborus plumipes
GATGCTGGGTAATGCGGAAAAGGTGCCATTGGGGCAGCAAAGTGCACATAAAATTTTTGAATTTTTTTCGATGCTGGGTAATGCGGAAAAGGTGCCATTGAGGCAGCAAAGTGCACATAAAATTTTTGAATTTTTTTCGATGATGGGTAATTCGGAAAAAGTGCCATTGGGGCAGCAAAGTGCACATAAAATTTTTGAATTTTTTTGGTCAATTTTTTGATTCGCCGCAATTCCGTTGAAGTTTGGAAAACATGCTGTTTTTTCGAGATTTTTAGCAAATTATTAAAAGATTTTTTTTTTCTATTTTCGATAACGGGTAAGGCGGAAATGTGCCATTGAGGGCATAGAAATTCCATAAGAAATTTGAGATCTGTGGCATAGTTCCTTCCTTTTCCACAAATGCCAGGCAGATTTGTCAATTTGCTGTTTTTTTCTACATTTGAAATTAAATTTTGTCAAAACGTTGAAATGCTGTTTCCGCCGTACTTATTATATGAAATAACTGCATTGTTTGTCACATATATAGCATTTTTAGATAATTGGGGCCCAAAAATTATTTTTAATAATTCCCAAAAAATCTCAAAAAACCATTTTCCCCAAAGTCTCTCTCTGATGCTACCTATCATAAAATGAAGCGGTCCGTTTCCGCTTCAAGGTCAGCCGCCATCTCTTCGCGGTTTAGCTTTATATATCTCTCTAGATCCATGTATCACTTATCGTAATACGTACAGTAGTTTCGAAAATACGAAATATCTGAAACCTTCTCCATTATTATTTTCTCACACTTTCCAGCCATTAATACCCTTTTAAAATATTTTTCTCTGACATTTAATGTAGGTGCGTCAGTTTAGTGGGTCTCAGGGAAACATGGAATCGAACTTGTATTTATTTCAAGGTTTAAAACTAAATGTAAATTAGGAAAAGAAAAAATAATGTTTGTTAATCAGGGATCGCATTCTGGTGATTACTGCGTGTTTTAAAAAGACATCATTTTGTATGAATTTCAATCTATCTATTCAGATTTTGTATCAAAACTAAATACCATACAAAAAGAAAACTTTTAGTATTTCGAAAATTATGTCACAGTAGATAAAGCAATCGTCGAAAATAAACAAAACCATGCAGTAAAAATGCGCACAATCGTAATATTAAATGAGATAACGTTAAGAAGTTGTCATACTAAATGATAATAATAACACAAAAAAAATGTTCTTTCTATGGTGACAGAATGAGAAGCATATTTAAAATCGATTCATTTCAATGTCTTTAATATAAGAATTTCTTAAATTAGATATGATTTAAAGAATATTCATTCATAATTGTCTAAGAGAATGTTTGAAGTTTAATAACAAAATAGCCGCGAGAAAAAGAATATTCAATACGAAAGAAATGACCCTAGATAAATCTAAAAATAAATAAAAATAATTCGATGTGAAAAGACTCGTCGTCTGCAAAAACAAACAGATGCATCATTAATTAAATACATAATCAAACAAATAAACAATAGATCACGTGGCTTGCTATCTACCAATAACGTTAGAAGTTGTCATACTAAATGATAATAATAACACAAAAAAAATGTTCTTTCTATGGTGACAGAATGAGAAGCATATTTAAAATCGATTCATTTCAATGTCTTTAATATAAGAATTTCTTAAATTAGATATGATTTAAAGAATATTCATTCATAATTGTCTAAGAGAATGTTTGAAGTTTAATAACAAAATAGCCGCGAGAAAAAGAATATTCAATACGAAAGAAATGACCCTAGATAAATCTAAAAATAAATAAAAATAATTCGATGTGAAAAGACTCGTCGTCTGCAAAAACAAACAGATGCATCATTAATTAAATACATAATCAAACAAATAAACAATAGATCACGTGGCTTGCTATCTACCAATTAAATCAATGAGCAATCTTGATTGTTAAAACGAAATCAAAAGAGGGATCTAAGCATTGAAAGAAAACTTCCTAATATTTTTTTTGGTGTTTATAGATGCTATAAATGGGCCTTGCGGTGTTTTAATTCTAATCACATTACAAGAAAACTCTCGATCCAGTGAAATCCTAAACAATTTGAGAAATAAGAGGCATTTAAATGATGCGGAAAATTTTTCTTATTCATATTGATTTTTTCTTTTTCCAAACGAAAGAGATGCCGTGAGTGGACACAAAAGTCGAATTGGTGACAAAAGGCAGACGGCATATTCTTTGTAAGTTCACATTGTTTAGAGGCAAGTCATATTCTACGAGAAGAAACGAATAGATGGAATGAGCTTTATCGTTCGAAACATCGTTTTCTCCATTTGTCATTCCCTTCTTTGTGGCTCTTTTAGAGGTCCCGTAGGTAAAATTTCGTTTCGGATAGAACAAACAACCGATTGCCCTTCTCTTTCTTTCTCTCTCAGTCAATCGTCTTAGACTCGACAAAAAATGAGCTTTTGTTTTTACAGTATGATATGGCAACCGTGGTTCCAATTTAAAACTGGAAAATACACAGCAATAAACTGTAAAACTAGCAATCTTACAGTTTATTGCCGTAAAATTTAGCTGTATTATATACTATAAAAATAACAGTATATTACTGGCAGCTCAGACTCCAGTTTAAAGCTGAAAAACGCACGGTAATAAACTGTAAAATAAGCAATTTTACAGTTTAGTACTGCAAAAGTTGCAATTTTACAGTTTATTACTATAAAATTAGCAATTTTTAGTTTTTTACTGTAAAATTAGCAACTTTTAGTTTATTACTCTAAAATTAGCAATTTTTAGTTTATTACTGTAAAATTAGCAACTTTTAGTTTATTACTGTAAAATTAGCAATTTTTAGTTTATTACTGTAAAATTAGCAACTTTTAGTTTATTACTGTAAAATTAGCAATTTTTAGTTTATTACTGTAAAATTAGCAACCTTTAGTTTTTTACTGTAAAATTAGCAACTTTTAGTTTTTTACTGCAAAATTAGCAATTTTTAGTTTATTACTGTAAAATTAGCAACTTTTAGTTTTTTACTGCAAAATTAGCAATTTTTAGTTTATTACTGTAAAATTAGCAATTTTTACTTTATTACTGTAAAATTAGCAACTTTTAGTTTATTACTATAAAATTAGCAATTTTTAGTTTATTACTGTAAAATTAGCAACTTTTAGTTTATTACTGTAAAATTAGCAATTTTTACAGTTTATTACTGTAAAATTAGCTGTATTATGTTGTAAAAACAACGTTCATTTGTTACAATACACTCAAACTCCTCTTCTATCATTGATAAAGATAGACAAAGATTATTTCTCATCTCTCATTTATTCACGACAAAATTTTTAAATATTATTCAGCAGCTCGCTTTGTTTAAATTTATTTTTCCACCTTGGAGTTACTCTAGTTATTAAATTCACTACTTCAAAACGTAAAATTTCGTCAAAGAGGAAAGAAAGTAGACAATTCTGGCCGTCTTACCATGATTCATTTTTCGTACTGCAATGCAGGTATAAAGGGTACGTAATAGTTAGGAAGAAAATATAGTAGGGGAACGTGGGGCAAAGTGAAATAGTTAAGATAACATACCTGTTTCAAAATGAACAAATTGAAATTTGTTCGAAAAATCAGTGCATAAAGATGGACGAATGTATTTTGTAATACAGCTATCGTTGAAATGTTATTTTTCATTTTTCGCAGTCATTTTTGCACCTTAAAAAAAAGGTGTAAATTTATCCCCTCAAAAGCCGTGGACCAAAGTGAAAAATACAATGTTTTTTTAATCTATTTGATGAGTTAAAGTAATTTTTATTAAATGAATGCGTAAATAAATGAATCAATTAATATAAGGTAAAAAGAAATGAGTGAGTAAAATAAAGAAAGAACAAAAATTAAGTGAATGAATGAGGAAATAAGTGAATTAGTAAGTGAACGTATGTGAATAAATTAAAAAATGAAGAAATACGTTAGTAAATGAATGCATATGCAATTGAAATGAACTATTTCACTTTAACCCTTGTTCACTTCACAAATTACACTGAACATTTAAAATCAAAACATGCTTAATATGAACTAAATAAGGATTGCAGTGGACATCAGTCGACCTCAATTAATAGTTAAAATGATAATTAGAAAATTTTTATCATTTTATAATAACAAGAAATATTATTATATTATTATATAATATTTTTTAAAAACCACGAATATTACAATAAGGGTATCAAATTTGGAAAATTACTTCCATAACATTTTTCGTTTCACTTTGGAGCTGCTTAGTTTTCGACAAGAATTAACTATATGTCCATGAACTTAGTTAAAATATTTCTAGATAAGTGGAGCGAAAACTGGGAAAATATTTAACCATTTCACTTTGCCCCGCTCTTTCACTTTGCCCCACATTCCCCTACTTCTCAGAATTTTTCATTTTTATGAGCATTTAAAATGGCATAAAGGCGCGAAATCTACCAAAAACAAATTTCAACACAGTAGGACTTACCGATCCGGAGCTAAATGAATTTCAGTTAATCTTTTTTTTTTTTTTTTCAAATTGTCGTATTTCTTGAATTTTTAAATATTTTTAGGTAATCTCTCCAGTCAAAAAGTTTTATACATGTACTTTCATCAACATATACTTTAAACCTACCAAAAAATATTTCACAAATATATTTTAAATGAAGTTTTCAATTTTTTGCAATATATGCAAGTATGTTGGATGATTTTGTAGGATATAATGTATAACATTGATAAATTGAACTGTATTGAATAAATTTAAATTTTATTTGCTGTTTCAATGTAGCTGCGATATTAAAAGATCGTAATACTCAATAACTCTCACTAGCACAGCATATGCTGGCCAATCCCGCATTGTGATGTCTGACCCACAGTCGAATAGTCAGGTGATTACGCGAGTAAAAGTGAGTCGTTCTTGCAGGGCCGTATAGAAGGGGTGGGTTCAAACCCCCTCCGAAATTTTAAAAACAAAAATTCCAAGAAATGCTTTTCATCATTTTTTTCTGAAAAAATTAGTAGTTAAACTCTTATTACTTTTTTTAAAAATTTCGACTAAAAATTAAACTTTCATTATTTAAAAATTACAAAATCAGTGCTGTAACGGCAGTATTTATTTTCTCCCTTGTTGCAATATTATTTCTTACAAAACGCAGCGTTTTCCTTCAGATTTTGAAAAACTGAACGCCAACAAAACTATCGAAGCTCTTTGAGCTTAAAAGGGCAAAACTCTTTTTATTATTGGCAAAAAAACAGGAAATTAAGAAGTACAATTTCGAATGCGCGTTTTTGAGCACACAAGTCAAATTTTTTGAGCTCTCGACTACATTATTTAATAGGGATGTAAGCAAGTTACGTAGTGCATCAAAAAATTTATTTATTAAATCGATGCGTCATCTTTTTCATTTGCTATGAATACCAAAATTTAATAGAACACATTTGTAAAGCCAAATTTATTTGATCATATAGATTTTACGAGATGTGCGTTTGGTAAAACCCTCCCAGAGACAAAAATCTGGTTACGGCCCTGAGCTCTTTTATTCACGGCAGCCGTAAAAGTTTACATCCAAACTATATGGTCCGCAAGAAAGAACACATAAGGATAAATATTTCCAAATTGAATCGATTACGTAGACTCCGAACAGTTTAAAAAAAAACACAATTGCATCGCATTCATCAATTGTATTTAGCGCGGGAAAAACTAAATAAAATCAGTCGTCAAAGCCGAATAATGCTTCTGAACCGATTTGCTGAAAAATATCATTTTCAAACTTAACGAGATTCGGGGGAATAAAAAAAACACCTTCATTTCGAATTCGTTTTAATCGATTTCATTTTTTGTTTACGCAATTAAAATAATCGTCGGGAAAAAGTGATTGTTTTAATCTTCATCGACTATTTAAGTGGCAGCAAACTGCTTTTTGCGTAAAACAAAAAAAGGCGCATATGACTCTAACGGGCTCCCCTAATGTTCTAGTACCCAGCTCTACATGCCTGATAATAATCGAGAGAAGAGAGCAGTGATATCCACTCTTATTTTTTTTTCTTTGAGTGGAAAAGATCATTTATTTGCTACAAGTTGGGGGGACGAATTAATCGAAAAGACACACAATTTAAAAGTAACGACGATGTCTGTTTTTCCCTTTTTTTCTTTCATTTTTTCACTTTAGATTTTATTCCGGCTGTCATTTTTTTTAAAAAGATTCCTTTTTCCTTCTGTCAATTCCTGGCATTATTCTTTGAATTCGATTTATTTCTTAACTTTTTTCCGCGTTTCTAAGCCCTATTCTTTGCGCATTTTTGAACAAATAGTCTAAACAAATTTAACCAAATGGACGGCGAAGAACTTGGTTGATTCCCAAAACTTCTTTCGCAAGTTGCTTTCAGTACAGTAGTACATTTTTAAGAACGCGCCTTCAAATTAATACAGTGAACTCTCACTTATACGTCGCCTCATTTATGCGCATTTTTCACTTATACGACGATTTTAAATGGTCCCAGCAGTTTCCATGGCAAAACAATGATAGTATCATTCGTTTATGAGTCGCTCTAAAGATAAAACTTTCACTTATGCGCCGAATTTTCCCTAAAATGTAAAAAATTTTATTGATTTCCTTTAAAAAATAAGTATTTTTCTTCACTTTCTTCTTGAATCTTTCGGCTTTATTGCTCACGGAAGGCATTTTATTCACATGAACTAGAGTTTGGAGAGGGACAATTATCTGTTATGCATAATTTGAAACTGAACAGTTTGTTATTCGGGATACTACAATTTTTGTTTTCTCTTTATCATTGTAGTTACTTTATAGTATTTGCCAAACCGTGGTAATATGTCCCTTTTCTATAGGAACATTCTTATTCATTCTCTCATTAGAAACTCTGTTGTGTTTTATTCCTTTAAATAGGCTTGTTCACTTATACGTCTCTCTCACTTATACGCCTTTTTCTGCTGATCCTTTGGGTCGGCGTATAAGTGAGAGTTCACTGTATACCGAAAAAAAATTGTCTACTCTTTTGTAAACACACTGCAAAAAATGAACGGCTGTTTTAACAGTATTATACTGGCAGCCGAAGCTCTAATTTAAAACTGTAAAATGCACAGTAATAAACAATAAAACCAGTAATTTTAGTTTCTTACTGTAAAGTCAGCAATTTTAGTTTATTGCTCAAAATTGAGCTGTATTGTAGTGTAAAAACAACAGTATAATACTGGCAGCAGAGGTTCCAGCTTAAAACTGTAAAATGCACGGTAATAAACTGTTAAATTAGCAAATTTACAGTTCAGTAATGTAAAAGTAGCAATTTTACAGTTTAGTACTGTAAAAGTAGAAATTTTTGCAATTTATTACTACAAAATTAGCTGTACTATACTGTAAAAGCAACATTCAATTTTTACAGTGTTGAATAAAACAATATATTTTCAATTTTTTTTCAACTGATGGAGCTTGCTAGTCAGTCAAGCACATGAATAATTTTATTGTATTTTTTTTTCTCCCATATCCGATTTACAGAAGAAAGTTTAGAATTTTTTATGTTTTGACTGATTTACATCTTAAATAGAACTCCGTTTCAAATTTAGAGGGTCAGTTTTGGAAATGTAAATCACGCTTTCGAAATTAGCTATTTCTTACTATTAGTTTAAATAATTTAAAGAGTTACTGCTATGCAGTATTTCAGTCGGCAAAAATCCGGAAATATGGGAGATTCAATATTTCAGGAAGAAGCCTGGGCAGTTGAAATGGAAAACGGTTTATTAAGAAAATGTGTCATGATTTCTTGATTTCAAGAGAGCACAAATCTATGCATCAAAGATATAATGTTAAATGCTACATGTTCAGCAATCATTATGAAACTTTTATTCTGGGGAACGCTTATCATTTCTGAGACTAAGTGATACTGAATACTTAAGATGTTTCGAAATATGTAAAAACGAAACCGTCTAAAATCATCGAAAAAGTGCGCGAAATATAGTTTTAAAAAAAATGAGGGGGGTTGAATTGAAGAAACTATTTTGGAAAAAAATTCACATTCCATTGAAAAAGTAAAATTTAGCTCGGAATATTAAAGAGATAAATTTCTTTGTTTTCTTCTGTGATTGTCTAATAATCAGGGTGAAACTCGACATGATTCGAATCGTGTTTATGGGCATATCACACGTAGCGAAATCCCTTCAACTTGGCCACAATTTTGATACGATTCAATTGCGATTGTACATTTTTGACCGGAAATCCCCTTATGCATTCCTTTTTAGAGTCCAACGTATTCGTTTCAACTTTTTTCCTTCCTCGCAGAAAAGTTGCATGGACTTCAACTTTCTGGTAAAATCAGCCAATCAGGAGGCTGCAATCCTTTGGTCTGATGACGTCAAAAAAACAATACGGCCGTCAATAGCCATATCGACATGAACGTGGAGATATCATATAGCATGGATGAAAACCTGAAAATAATTTCGTGTGACTTATTAATAACATATTTTTATTTAAAAAACTTATAAATCTTTATTTCATGGAAACTTTCTCGTTAGCATTGTGTTTCTAGCCGATTCAAGTCTCTCTTTGAGAGAATGGCAACCCTGATGGGCTTCTTTCGTTTGAAGCGAATCGAAGTTGTAGCAAAATTGAAGGTATTTCGCTACGTGTGATATGTGCTTTAGACTTAGACGCTGTTTGAAATCTCTAGTGTCATATGTGCTGTTCTCATGTCATCTTGCATTCCCCAATTTCAGAAATAAATTCCATTCGTTGTATTATTTCAGAATTCTCTAATGCAATCGGCCATGATGGCCGGTGTGCTATCTCCGTCACTCTGCGTTACTGAATTCTGTAAAAATTGTGTGTCCTGAAAAGTTTTTGCCATGAGTGGATGAATATTTTTGTTAACACTTTTTTTATTCAAGACCATCAATGTTTTGGTCTCAACGGGTTATTGGTTATTTAACCCGTTACCGCCCAGTGATCTATTTATAAATCCCCTCTTTTAAGACTCCTCACTGAAAACTTTACCTTTTTATCATTTCTTATTCTTATTGATCGGTTTCCTATTGAACCAATTTCCAATAGGAAACCAGCTAATGAGAATAAGAAATGATAAAAAGGTATCGTTTTCAGTGAGGACTCTGAAAAGGGGTTATCTATAAATAGATCACTGGGCGGTAACGATTTAAGTCAAAGTTTAACTTTCTGTTTAAATAAATAATTCTTAGTTTTCATATTAATATAATTATCATTTGTGTTTTTTCAACATAATTTTCTATCACGGCCTTATATATGTGTCACCCTTTAGATGCAAGGCATGATCCATTGGTTAAATAGATAATTTTCTATTCAAAGGACACTTAGCATTATATACAAAAAAAAAAAAAAAAAAAAAAAAACACGGTCAATTTCGTTATTGAGCCAAATCATAACACTAACTATACTTTGCTTATCATTTCTTTTCATATTTGGCAGGATTTGGATCCCGTAGTCAGTTAACGACTTTTCCAAATTACATTTTGTAATCGGGCATAGAATGCAAGGGGACAGACAATCTTCAAATACAATACTTCTTCAGACTAAAAAGACATCTCAAGTTTGAATAACAATCTACACAAATTATTTTTGCGAACTTTATTGGCAAATTATTAGGGTATTATTATATTAGTGTATCATCACTGCGTCTGAAAGGTTCTTATCCTTAATACATATTATCCAATGTTATCATATAATTAGAAAATTTGTGAATTTTTCAAATTATATATATAATTCCAGACGGCAATGTCTGGCACGAAATCGCCCCAATAAAATACATATAATTAAATATATATCTATTTATTTATTATTGTGCGTGAATATGTCATATTGCTCCAAAATGGTGCACGAAATCAGAGGAAAAATAACATGCGTCAAAACTCTTTGATTGGAATATCTCAAACATTTCCCGATAATCACCAAAGCTTTTGAAGTGCCCCGAAAATAAAGAGAGTCGTTTCGTTCGAGTCCATCACTGCAGAGAGAACCGAGGCAGCAAATGGTCCCTTTGCATGGGCGTCATAGACCAAATTCTTCCGAGTGGCAGGTCCGCTCTGGATAACGAATCGGGCCATCCTCAAACGAAATCAATGCAAATGGACATCATCGCCGTCTGCAGTTCTTTCGACACCGAAACAGAAAAAGGAAATGGTCCATTTTGCTCGAACTTTGGATAGGACTCAGAAAATAATACTCCGAGGGACAGAGAAGATATGATTACATAAGTAGAGTAGAATGAAAGCTTAGTAAAACTTGTGTGGAGTGCTCAAAGCTGAATCAGGCTAATTTAAGTGTAACCCTGCTGCTGTATTAGGGTCCATTTCGACCCAAAGGAGATTTCATTCGGCAATAAAATTGCCAGTAACATTGATATAGCATTTTAATTCCATGAATATGTTAATTTTCATGTTTTGCAAGTCATGTTACTTTTTTGTTTCGATTGAAACATAATCCTGATTGTCAACCAAAAGTGAACTAAAACGGGGTTTGGGTTTCAAGCACAAATTTCTTGTTTCTATTGTAAATAATTCATGAAACAATAGATAAATCATTTATTAATTGTTTTATTCACAGGTTTATACATTTTTGTATAATTATTTATCTATTTTATTTTATTTATTCATCTTTTTTGTGCACTGAAATCGGTGATAGTGAATGTTTTGAAGATTGATCTTTATAGAATTGAAAACCCCTACAAGTGTTCCCTTTTGAGAGAAGATCAATAGCCCCCCCCCCTCCCATATGCAGTTGTACGTTGGTACACATCGTCATAACCAATACTGTCCGTCCATCCGTGAAAGCCGCGCCTAGCAGTCCCGAATCATTCCACTTAAAAAGAGGTGATGGGTTGTGAGTGGGAACTTTCCGAAGTTTTCAATTTAAAACTTGCATTTTTTTTTCTTCTATCCTTTTGACATGTTCAACTAAACTACGTTTTTGAAATTAACTGCGTTCTAGGTTGTTTGATACGGCTCAAAAGGCTTCTTATTATTCTTTCTTTTATTGTTATCTTACCTATCACCCCTATTTTGGTAAAAATACAGAAGTCCTGATGCATCCGTAAATACGCTGGAGGTTTTACGTAAGAAAATCAGACAGTAGAATTTTGACTTTCCTTTTTTGATGGAACTTTCCGTTCTTTGAAAGTTGACGCAGACTAGAAGTTGAGCAGTTTGTTTTGCATTGATAATAATTCCCTGCTTAGCATTGATATTAATAAACTGCACTTAGATGGAGATTCAATGATAAATCGTTATTTATCCCGTGCAAGAAATTCGTGACATGCTACAAGTTGTTTCATAAGAAGACGAAATTGTATCAAATTTAGGGCATGCCATTTCAGATTTTGAGTCATCTTCAAAAGAAAATAAAACCTAAAACGAAGCAGACACCTCAGGAAGCGAAAGGGGCTGGCGAGCGAAGCCCCCCCCCCCCGAGAAACTTTAACTTTTAATTTGCTTGGATTTCACTTTTTAACACTTTCTTAATTTCTTACAAATTAAAAAAAAAATGTTTGCTTACATAATTTTATGCTTGTTTTCATTCCTACGAAAGCTAAAATTACTACTATATTTACATTTTATTTTTGTGTTTTCTTGGATTAAATAAATAAAAAGAATATGCATATAATAGAAAATTGTGTTTTATGCTCAAAGTTAGTTTCTAATACAATCAAACAATTTCTTATGATAATTAAATATGAAAACATAAGATAAATATTACGTTAGCGATTTGTATTACACACGTTGGGTTTATTTGGATCCGAACACAGTGTCACAGCAGCAGGGTAATTATTAACTTAAGTATTCATAACTTCCCTGCCGATAGAGTTTGTTTTTTACAGAATACTCAAAGCCTTAACTTTCTTTATATGACGCAGATGATATCTTTGTACAGAAGTAGATTACGCTTAACTAGGAATAAACTGAGCTTTCAATATTTTTCACAGAACCGGTTATAATTTGATCCACCTATAAACAATGCTGGCAAATTATTAACGGATCCGTGAAAAATATTTAAATCTAGTGCCGTCATTTGTTCGTGAATCGCGTCGACACCCGGGGAGGGGGGGGGGGGGTAGTTCGATGGTCTTGAGAAGAAGTGATTCTTGAGTTATTGAACACCAGTAATCATTTAATTTCATTAAAGTATACTATGAAAAAAAAATGTTCAGGTTATTAGAACTTTTAATCCATTTCTTTGGTTTCAATGAAATAAAATGAGCTTAAGATATAATTTCAAGTTACTTTGAGCAGAAAAAATAACAATAAGTAAGTGTAACTGAGCCGAAAAATTGCTCTTTAAAGCACGGAATCCACAAGGTTTTGCATTAATTCTTTCGTCATTTTATGGTGCCAAACTTACCTTATTGTTTCCTTAAATTTTTCCACGCTTCCAGTTTAAAAAATGCATAATTTCAAAAACACCATTTTTAATTCCTATCTTGAAAAAATTATAGATTTCTCACTGCTTGCAATGCTTTTGACCAGCAGTTTCACTAAGCATTATTTTCGGATCAGTAAACTATAAACGATTTTCAGCAAACTATTTGCATCTCTTTTTGTACCTAGAGTAGCGAAATTTGTTTCTGTTTATGGAAAAGATTTGTCTACAATTAAGATACAGTTTTGGTTTGGAGTTCACTGGAAAAATAGCTGCTGTAAACTCGAGGAATGAAAAAGTTACGATAACATCAATAAATTTCCATTAGTTTTTCTAAGCGTTAATTTTTTTATAAATCAAACTATGAGCAATTAATTCTATGCAATATATTCAATTAATATGTGCATTTAGAAGAAGGGAATATGTCGGTTTTTTTTAATTTTCCTATTAATGATTTTTTTTATTATAATTTTTAATTAAAAAATGTTTTGACCATGGCATCTAATACTGTTCGATTTTTGATTTCACTAAAACTTTAGAAGTGTAACAGATTTTCAAGACACATATTCAAACTTCGTTTTGTTTTTTGAGTAATGTAATTTGATTCTAAACGAATAAATATTTATATCAATAAATTTAGGCTTTTCCAAATGTAAAAGAGTTCGAATGTAGTTTTCGGTGAGTAATTTAAAAATAAGTTTTCACATTCTTTAGGATATCCTTCAAAATATCGCCGGGATAAAAAAAAGGTACAGCATAAAGCAAAATGTTAAATATCTATTGTTTTTTTTTCTACGAGAGGTTGAGCTAAAGCTTTAGCATTTAAAGATAAATAGTTATGAGGTTTTGTTCAAATATATTCTTACCAGAAAGAAAAGGAGCAATTTTTCTCTTCTATTTCATGTTTTGTTTTTTATTTTATCCTAAAGAGACGAAGAACAGGTTTCTGGAAAACTTATGAATCTACCGTCAGGTGCATTGAAAAAATAATTTATGTAAGTGGTAATTCATTAATTATTAAACTTAAAAGAAAGCATACGTTACCATCGAGGCACTGAGAGCCGAAGTGAAGTGCCAAAATTTAAAGAACCTAAACAACTGGTACAAATTGTAGGAGAACCTTGCCTATGTTTTGGGACAAAAGATGATACTTGCTACCTTGGTACGCACTGCAATAGAGCATTGTTTTGAAATACATTTCAATTAAAGCCTAACTTTAAACGTGTATCGGTCAAAACTTGAAAACTTCCATTTGCATCCCTCTGACTCTCTCTGCCTCAATTTTAAACCATGTTTTTGCTTTCGCTATATACTCTGTGGAATAATCCAAAAATGGAGACGAAAATTTCTACTTAAAAACTGAAGTATTTACTGCCTTTTGCACACAAGAGGTAAAAGTACCAGTAGTTAAAACCCGCACTAGTATTTGACACACATAAAGTTCAAATAAACTAAAAAGAGAAATTTTTGCGATTGCACAGAAATACAGAAATATACAATGGTGTTTCATTTTGCAATAATTACCTTTAAGTTTTCTCTTTGATGTTTTTAGCGCCTCTGTTTCTTGAGTTAATAATTTTCCTTATCAGCTTCAACTACTAATACAGTATCGTTAATTAATGCAGATGTCATGTACTCAGTAGCGTAGCTAGGGGGCCCAGCGCCCGTGGCGAACTTGAAAAATTGCGCCCCCTCCATTACAGGTCGCTTTGATTTGAGGGTAAAATGCAAGTTTTTTTTTTTTGCAAGTTTTATGTTCAATTTGAGAATTTTGTCTTTCCAACAATTTTAGTTCGGGTGTTCCTACCTTTCCCCATCATTTCACACAAATTCAAAAAACAAATACTTCTTGTAATTTGTTATTGAGCATAGTGTGTTTTTTTTTCCACACAACAGCGTAGAATTTGTTTTAAAACTATAGAAGAATGTATAAAATAAACATACTTTGTTCATTTTAAATAAAAATCAAAGCATTGATTCTATTGCAATTATGAAATCAACGAAAATATATAAAAAGCATAATTAATCTGAAATTGGTTTAATAAATACGACTCCTTACATTCAGGCGAAAAAATAGTTCACAATTATGTTAAGCCTACTACATTTTTTATGAATAAATACTTTTCCTTCTAAGTATTTAAAATTTTCCAGAGACCCCAACTGTTATTTAATACTAATATTATCTATGAGGAGAGGGGCATTTGTTCTCTTCCTGGCTTTAAGAAAGTACCAGATGTATTTTCTTGGTTTTATTTACTTATTTTTTTTAAATACAGCGTATACAAACATAGGACAACAATAGGGAAGGTATTGGCAGGTACCACAACAACGGTATTCGAATTGAGAATGATATTTAAAAAAAACCCTGATTAGCACATATATTTGTGTTCCGTTTGAAAAAAAGTGATGGCTTGCCCCCTGAGGTAGCGTAGAGTACACGCATCTTCCCTCAACATTCACTTGGCGTTTCCTTGTACAGTAATACATGAGAAACAATAGCTATTTTTATTTATTTTGACAATAGAAAGAACACAAAATATATTGCACTGGCGTGGTTACAAATCGAGCTCAATCCCTCCCACAATAGTACTAAAAGGGTAATGAGTATAAAGAACAAAGTAGTGCTATATTTAGTTTAGAAGTGAGAGCACTCCATTAAAATACATATAAAATAGAAAAATTTCCAAAATACGAAATCGAAACTCACTAAATGAAGATTTATTTATATATATATAGTATATTTTTTTTTTAACCTTCTAACCTTCTATACTGAGCCATCGAAGCACAAATAGCGTTTGAAAACGGAACTCGTTCAAAATCACGCTGCTGTACTTGTGTTACTCATTTTTGGAATCTTCATTTTATGCAGCCTCTTGATACAAATTTTTTAAATCGTGAAATTTGCAATAGTCGTTTTTTAGAAACCTCCCCCTCCCGTTTTTGAGAAATACATATTATTCTCTCGCTAGTTTTCGCCGCAGAAAAATTGTTACCAACAGAGGAATTATTTCCTGTTATCTTGAAATTGCATGTTTTCAACAAAAGCTCTCCAATTTTTAAAATCGTTGAACGTTATTTCCGAAGTATAGTATGTAATTGATAAGTTGAAGTGATATCGTGAAAGAAAAACGGCTGGAAAGAAGTGGAGAGAAAAGGTTTGTTTCTATATATCTTTTAAAGACCGGCCGATTTCAGATCAGCCTATTATATAGACTTCAGACCCCATATAGCTAAATTCTATCCTGCCAGATAGATTTAAGCCAACATCAGTGTATCCAACCAAAATCTACCAAAGCAAAGTTGCAAATTTTGTATGGTATGTCTTGGAGCGAAGGGGCGCAGTTTGTGCTTCTCGTGGTGTCTATCAAATTTTCATTTTTAAGTCTCTTTGGGCTTGGCAAAAAAAAAAATAATCATTCAAAATGCCGCCCCCCTGGCTGTTGCGCCCGTAGCAAGAGCCACTCCTGCCAACCGCTAGCTACGCCACTGCATGTACTAGTGATTTTACCTGAAGTAATGATTACCGCGTAAAAAGCGTAGAAAATGTATTAAGGCGGAGCACAAATCGGTGTTGGAATCCTATTTCATTTGTAACAATAAGAAATTATTTTAGTGTTGTCCATAATAAGAAGTAAATTCCAAAGCAACAAATATTAGAGGAATTTTTCACAGCGTTAAAAAATATCTTTTTACTTGAAAGAAGAAAAAGAAATGGTCTTCAAAACACTTTTGCTTTTTAATTGAATTAAAAATATTTTTTTACGGAAAATAAAACTTTTCTTCTGCAAAGTCCTTCCCTTCCCTTTCTTAATACACGTCTCTTTCTTTTTTTTCACCACGCACATATTATACTACATCTTTAAGTACTGGTTTCATCTATAAAGCCGGAGGTAAGTAAAACAAATCGATAACTCGTAAAAGAGTGTTTGCAGCTTTTACTACCCAGAATTTTTTTATAACAGAGCCTGTACAAACTTCTTCCGTTCGATTCCACTCGCTTTGAAAAAGCCGGCGAAGCTCTTTGGTATTTCAATCGCATACATTGTCCAAGATTCGTTTTTCAAAAATTTCACCCGAAAAATGTCACTAATCCGGTAAAGTCATAACAGAAAAGAGCTCACCAAGAAGAGAAAACAAAATTTCCCTACTTGTTCCCCAGGAAGAAGTAAGAACAGTTTGATTGAACTAACAATGGGAACAAAAGAAACGTGGAGAATGATCGAAATAAAAAGACAGCAACAGTTCGATCCGAGAAAGAAAACCATTATTGGGCTCGTAGGTTTTGTTTTATCACCACTAGACCACGTTACCGTTTTCGCAGATACGTACGTGGTATAATATCGTGATATATAGAAATCCCTGCGTCGGAGTTAACAAGTATAGGTTGGTGGCAGGAAATATATCGCGTTCGTGAAGTAATAACCGACGTCAATTTCAAAGAGCAGCACTAAAATATTTGGCTGATGTCTGGCCATAGATCTTCGGCCCCGGTTCATAAAGTTGGAAGCGGGCAAAATGAACATGCGTGGCCATCCATTGTCTCAAAATGGTTTTCGGGGCTCTGGCGCCAACCCCGAAAGTGATTTATTTTATGGAAGACCACTGGATGAGAGCCGCCCGTTGTTTGCTCCAAGCAAATTCACTCCGGCCCAAATTGCCCTCCCAGTTAGTTATCGCCTCTCTCCATAAATTATTTTGCCACTCAAAATCCAATTGGAAAACTTCTTAACTTTGTATTCAAAGAAATATCAGTTGTTTTTATAATAAACATTTGCATCCATTTTATTGATAAAGGAAAAACTGCAACAGGATGGATTAATATTCAAATTTTTGAAGCACTCTTCAACCTAATATGAACCTGATTGAATTTTCAGATACCTCAACTTATTGATACCTAATATTAATAATAATTCAGATACCTATTATTATTGATCAAAATAAGGAATAAAACACTTTAAAAAAGTGGCACACGATAGAAAACTTAAAATTTTCAAATTAGCATATCTTGTGATGTATGGCACAATTAATTACATTAATATAGCATTAAATTATCAAATAATTAACGATATTATCATATGCTTTCTTTACATTTTTGTAGCTATTTGAAAAGTTCCAATAAGCAAAATTAGATAATAGTAATTTAATGCAAAAACATATACTTGCATATAAAATATTAAACATCATTCTTGTCTTATACGTAAAGGATAAACCTTGCGAAGCGTGCAATATTGGCATGAAGCTAAAAGCGATCTACTTCGGTTGAAATCATATTTGAGATGCTATTTTACAGAAAATCGACATGAGACAAAAATTACATGTCAGGGAATTGCCCCACAGCTTTCAACCCCCCTACTATATTCTTGCAAAAGAGCAGTTTGTATTTTAGGAAATAAAAAAGAAATGAAGGGTTATCGGGGGTAAATATCTGTGCTTTATATGATTCTACGGGACTGAGATACAGTAGGTAAAATGTTATATTGCTACCTACACTAAATGCTAGGTGATGACAATTTCACAAATCAATAATTTGCGGAATTATGTATATAAATTGATAGAGACTGCTCGTCGACTGCTCGGTATTTAACGTTTTTCCATTTTCCCGTGTGGTTTCCTGTTTAGTACATAAAAAGAAAGTTGCATAGATGATAGGATTAAGTTTGAGCACACGAGCTAATTTTCGTTGTTTTCAAAACACGAGATAGGATTACGCTTGTAAGTCTAACAGTTTTTCCAAAATCCTGCATCTTTCACATAGGCTGAGTTCTATAGTCATTTGCTGTAAGCTTCCAACCAAAACTATTGCAAACTATCAATCTAATAATTCATTCAACTGCTTCAGATGACTTATCTCAAATAAAGAATTCATTCACCGAAAATGCAACTCAGTCCATCGCTTTTAGTGTCCAGACTGGACAAACAAAATCTCTTCCAATTCGACAGTAGAAGAGATCAAAATAAGTTAAAAATTCATATCTATATCCAGTTTATATCCAGTTTGAATAAAACATTTACTCGCCTAGAATCAACAGCATCTATAGAGCTGGCGAAATATATAAGGCATGAATGTCGACATAAATGCTGGCCAAATATGAAAGAGAAAGGGCTGTTTGTTTTGCGAGCTTAAGTTTTGTATTGACATTTTAGCGAAAGGAAATGGATTTTGGTTTGAATAAGTAAATAAAATGTTGCACCGATCGGCGTTTGTTTGCATGAGTACACTGCAAAAAAATGAACACACAGAAATAAACTAAACCTAGCAGTTTTACAGTTTATTACTGCAAAGTTAGCAATTTTACGGTTTATTGCAGTAAAATTTAGCTGTATTAGACTGTAAACACAACAGTATAATAGTGGCAGGAGAGATTCCAGTTTAAAACTGTAAAATGCCCGGTAATAAACTTAACAATTAGCAATTTTAGTTTGGTGCTGTAAAATTAGCACTTTTTACAGTTTATTTCTATAAAATTAGCTGTATTATACTACGGACGTACCGATTAATCGGCCACTTTGCCAATTATTAATTATCGGCAAAATTTTGCCAATTATTTGGTGGAAGAAATATTTTTTAACATTCACTTTTAACACATACTTTCACCAAGAAATTATGATGAATAATTTTACTAACAGTAAATAAATGTAATTTTCTGCAATTATTACTATAACATGAAGTATGAAAGCGCACAGAGTTAACACACAACAAATAATTCATGCAGTGCGTAAAACTGAATATAATATTAAAAGACAACCCTTACAATCGATATTTTTATGAGACTATTAAGAATAATTAAATTCATCAACTTTTATATTGGAATGCGAAAGCATCAGTATTTTATTTTATTTATAATCAGTCAAATTTTGCCGACCAATCGGCGGAATAAATATGCTTCAAATAAAATTACTTGAACACGATGAATGTATAAACAAGAAGTGAATCATTTTCTGCAAACATAAGTATACCACGTAGTACGAAAGTAAAAACAATTCAAAGAAGGAAATAGAAAACATGTCCTCACAGTAGATATGAATTTTTTATTAAACTAATTTATTATTTAGAATAAATATATATATATATGTTGCAACATTTTTAAAGCGTCGCTACTTCTCTTCTTAGCGTAGTGCTTCTAGACAACCTCCAAATTTCACAAAGAATAAATTCTTAAATTAAATAGCTACCACAAAATTGAAACTTAATTAAAAATACTCCTAAATTAATTTGCTTTAATTTATTTATTTTTTAAAACTATCTTGTTTAGTTAAAATAATTAACGATGTTCAAAGAAATTGGATTACAATTTTGAAATTATTCTATGGAAATTAAGAAAAAATAGTAAATCTTTGCTCAGAAAATTAATCAGCAATTATTTTTAAAAACGGAATTGAAAAAGCAAAAAAAAAAAAAAAACCTACAAAACCTACTGAAAATAATTATCTTGACCATTAATCGGCTCAGATGATTAATCTGTAATCGGTCAAATTGCTTACCGGTGCATCCTTACATTATACTGTAAAAACATTCCTTTTTGACAGTGTAGGCAATGGTAGCGCGTGTGGTTGATTTCTAGAAGTGTTATTGATTTCTGACCAGTCCGAATACAAGATGCTCGGGAAGAGGAAGCAAGGAGATAGTCGATTTCCGCCTTTCCTTTCATTTCTTTTCTCCTCATTCTCGACTGAATCAGTTTTCGATTTGATTCGGTATTTTCCTTCTTTCAAAAAGCCTCTTAAAATCGGCTTACATCCATATTGAAAGGAGGAGCGCATCTCTGGAGAAGCGTGTTGTCCACCTGACTCTTATACATTGCGCAGGAAGCTTTTTTCTGTTCTCAGAGGGACGAATTTTATCAAAATGCAAAGTAAAGGGATCTTTTATCTTTCCTCAGTTTTAGCATTTTCCTTTTTCAATCACGCACTTCAAAAAATGAAATGCAACCGAAGTTCCAATTTAACACTAAAATGCACAGTAATGAACAAAAACTAGCAATTTTACAGTTGATTGCAGTAAAAATGAGCTGTATTATACTACAAAAACAACAGTAATACTGGCTGCAGAGGTTCCAGTTTAAAACTGTAAAATGCACGGTAAAAAAGTTTAAAATTAGCAATTTTACAATTTAGTACTGTAAAATTAGGTATTAAACTGTAAAATTTGCCTTTTGCAGCTTATTACTGAAAAGTTAGCAATTTTTAGTTTATTACTATAAAATTTGCTGTATTATACTGTAATAACAACATGCATTTTTTACAGTGTTTTTGCTTAGAAATTTTATTTTATAGTCGACAACCATAAGGAGGGGAGTTATGGCAGACAGACTAGTGAAATACTGAAGCGCAATTTCATTTTCAAAATTTATAACATCATAAAAACTATAGCGTTTGGAGCCCGCTTTATATGCAGTGAAAAATCAGTCAAATATGCACAAAAGTATGCACTAAACTTGTTTAAAATATGCACAGAAGATTTAAAAACATGTATTAATATTTTTTACCTACATAGGTTTGTTATCACATCTGAATAGAAAATGTATTAAAAAGTAGCTTTTCTATTTTTGAACTTTTTTCATACAAAACTTATTAAACGCATCATCATCATTTCCTTGGTTGCTAACCGAACCCCTTCAAATATTCTTTTTCTTTTTTTTTATTGTCTACAAAAGAGGGCGTAGTAATCTGTCCGAAATGGTTTTCATGAATCATGCTGTTTTTCATTCGTTATGAATAAGAAAACATTTATTTTCAATTTTTTTAGAGAAAAAAATGCATTTGAAAAAAAGTGAAGACGTTTTAATTCGTGGTCATTTAAACATTTTGTTATTTTTATGTATTTATATAAGCTCACGTCAAAGCAAACTAAAATGTGCAATTGTATATTCACATAAGCATTTACATATAATTATAGGCTCTGAATTATTTTCTTTCTTTAATATTGAGAATAATTACGGTTATGCATCAGGTAATTTGGGGGATTGAAATGAGAAATCATGAACCTACCCAGTCAATGAACGCCACCTACCAGTGGACCTACTGCAGTGGTTTTTCAAACTTCTTATACCTACGTCCCACTTTTTTCATGCAAACACTTTTTTCTACCCCTGCTGCCACCCCTTGAATTTTCGTAGCAATCTGAGTTCCTAAATGTTAGTCTATGTATATCAACGGATTAGAAAAACAATTACCACGCAGTTTATATTAAGAAGTTTTTAGGCGCGGAACATATTTTAGTTAGAACTTTATTGTAATATGATTATTGATAGTTTGACTACATTTAACGAATTGAACAAATTTGCAGAAAAATAGTTAAATATACAACATTGGTTAATTATTGATACAATATTAAAGCATAGAGTGGACTTATTTTTGATCGCAAGTTTTCTCAAACCGTAGTGTCATTGAAAATATATTGCTGCCCTTAACATTGGTACTGAAGCCCGATTGCCAAAGCGATAATGTTTTGCTGATATTTTCCGTCATCGATTAGTTTTTTTTTTTTTTTTTTTTGAAAACTTTTAGTGACAGCCGAGTTCCCCCCTTAGAACAGTTCCATGCCTCCCTAGGGATGCTCACCCCGCAGATTGGAAACATTGACCTAAGGCCTCACTCTAAATTTACGGCTCCAACTCGGCTTTCCAATCTAAAAAAAAAAACTTTTGAATTTTTTTCTCATTTTTTTTTCAATTACAAATTATTCATTCCCTAACAGTCATTTTAATGCAAAAACAATTATTCAGTTCCAATGTTTTTGATGGTTAGTGACACAAATAGCAAGTTGTCATTTCAACATTTTTAAGTTGACACTCGTTTTAATATGAGGACGCCCTGTTAATTTTTTTTTCAGTAATTGCATTTTATTAAAAAAATATCACTCATATTTTTTTAAAATTTATGTTTTCCTATTGTAGGAAGGTTTTTTTTTTCATTTTTCCTTCTTTATCGAACATACTATATTATGATCAAAACCATATTTTTATTCAGTTTCTAGTTGATCCCTTAACACACTCTAATATTAACTGTAAAGTAGGCGTTCAATAACTCTTAAAATGACCGAAGTGCAGAACTTCTGGTCATATACTTCCTCAGAAATTTGAAAAGCTAAAGGCAAAATTGTTTGAATAAAGGATTTATTTGCTTGCAAAGTATCGTAAGATAAAACCAAGTAAGAAGAAGTTAAAGATTTAATTGCACTTCCATTAGCTTAGAACTCTAATTTGCCAAACAAACAACCAGAAATTGATCGATCTGCTCTTATTGCTTTTATTTAGGAAAGGGTATATTTAACAAATTAAGATGTTTTCAGAAAAGGATTACAGAAGGTGTTTCAAACTCAGATATTTGTCTTTCTTTAAGAAAGAATAAAAAAATAACGATAACTATAATAGCATTCTTTCTTTAAAAATAGTTATCGAGGGCAATTTCTTTGTTTGTAAAAATACACTGCTCAAAACAATTAGGGGAGCACATGCTTTTAACAAAATTACGCAAAGATGTATATCAATAAGTAACATATAAAGAATCACCCATAATTTAAACCCTCCCAGGAAACGGAAGACGAAACTTTCATGCCCAAATTAAAGTTAATGACGTCAAAAACCTGTAAAAGGAGATAAGTTCAGAAATCGGGATGTTGCAGAAACGTCCGTTCTATTGCCGCAACTTTGAAATTCGATTGCCCAGTAGTTTTTTTTTTTTTTTTTTACATTTCTTTTTGGAGAGAAGGTTACTGGATAATTTCTCAACAACGTGATTTACCGGAACCCATGGCATGGCGTGTTATAAGCAGGCTGGAATCCGGGCAAGCACAAAGGCTCCAGCGGATGATGTTGGAGTCGTCAGAAATGTTGCAAGGCTGAGGAATCGATTTCATGAAACAGGAAATGTTGGACGTCGATCAGGGCAACGTCAGCCACGCGCTACTACAGCAACTGATGACCGGTATATTCGGTAAACAGCCCGTTGACGCAGAATAAAAAATGCTACGCATCTGTAAAGACAGTTGCTCTTGGCAATAGGACGAAGGGTGTCCAGCCAAACAGTACTGGATCCAAAACAAAGACAACCTTCCTTTTCTGCAACTTCGAAATAAGACCACAGCCAATAAAGACCCACAAAAGAAAAAAAAAACAAAACCATTGAGCTAAATTAACCTGTAAGGTTTTTTTAAATTATGAAAATAATATTTTAATACAGTGTTACCCTATTTATACAACTCTATGCACTTTTCTGTTGTCCAGTGCTCTCCTATTCTTATTAGAAAATAATTTTTCTCATTTCTCGAAAATAATTTCAATTTCCGAATAATTGTTTTTTTCACAATTGTAAATGAAATATTGAACCTACAGACCTTCTTTTCAAGCTTAAATGAAAGCCGATTTTACTGTAATTGAATGTCGATCTTTGTCTTGTAGAATAAGAATTTATGTCGATATTTGGTTCAAAATATGATCAAAGCATATTTGTTTCATTTTTCGCAAAAAATGACAAATTGCTAAAGTTACCGATATCTCCTAAACTATTCGTCCTACAAAACTCCACTTGAGCTTAAATTATTGCGAAATTAGTGTTCTTCAAACTGGGTATGCACACGTATTAACAGAAGTCGCATAGTTCATGAGTGATAGGGGGAAATCTGAAAAAAGTCAGGATAAGACCACAGTCAACAAGAACCATCATAAAAATAGCAAAAAAAAATGAGTGAAAATGACCTGCAAAGTTTTTTTTTCAACTTTTAAAATAATATTTCAGTATAGTATAGTATTACCCTTTTAATACCATTCTATGCATTTTTTTACTGTCCACTGCCCTCCTATTCTTATGAGGAAACGATTTTGCTCATTTCTCAAAATTTTAAATATTTATTTTTCGCGATTGTAACTGAAATATTGAGCCTACAGACTACTGTTTGGGCTTGAATGAAAGCTGATTAAATGTGCTGTAATTACATGTCAATTTTTTGTCGTGCAGAATAGGAATTTATGTGGATATTTGCTGCAAAATATGAGAGAAGCATAATTTTTTCACTTTTCGCAAAAAATCTCAATTTTTCAAAGTGCAATACCTCCTAAACTATTCGTCCTACAGAACTCCACTTGAGCTTAAATTGTTGTAAATTTAGTGTTCTTTAAAATGGGTACATGGACAATCAAAAGTTGCATAGTTTAGGAGTTATAAAGGAAAAATTGAAAAATGTCCGAAAATTTCGCAGTTTTTCGCGAGTTTCGCAGCGAGCACAGGTTTTAGAAAGGCGTAAACTTAGATTTACACTACCCTAAGATCCATTGTTTTAGACATGAATATGCCCCTTAGTTCCTGACAAAGAGTCAAATAGTCTCAGGAATACTAGCTAAAGGGCTTTTTATATTTTATAACAGACTAAGACACCATATAGATATCGGAATAACAAAAAATCAGGTGATGCGAAGTCCGATGTGTATGGTAGGAGAGGCAATCCACCCAAAGATCATTATTTCTGCGAAGTGAGGCTTCGCAGAATCAAAATATCTTGCCTGTTCTATTGATAACCACTGGGCCCGGCATTGCATCGCCAGATTTCCCTTTGCTCTGATTGCTGT
The DNA here is from genome assembly GCA_038373865.1 of Uloborus plumipes. Lineage (NCBI taxonomy): Eukaryota > Metazoa > Arthropoda > Arachnida > Araneae > Uloboridae > Uloborus > Uloborus plumipes. The sequence goes on from JAXGGA010005857.1 coordinate 24,938, forward strand.
AACACTATCTAATTTGACTGATAGTCAAAATGCCATCTCCCGGCATTTTTCCCCCAAACGAATTCTTTTTTATCGATATAGGATAGGAAATTTACACACTAAATTTCAAAAAGATGATTATAAAGACAGTAGTTACATCATGGATTACAAAATTAAAGCTTGATAAAAATACATTTGTTTAAAAAAAATTTTGTTGTCGATCTCGCTTTTTTCTCTCCAATAGCAGTATAGCAGTCATGGTAAGGAGTAACAATTCAAAAGAGGCTGATAAACACGTTTTTCATTAAAAATAGAGACAACTTTTCAAATGCTTCCAAAAACAAAGCAATGTTAAGTGAGTGTTTAGTTCAATGCCCATGAGAGCCATAAAACCATTGAAATTCAACAAAACTGGCCTAGGAAAGATTCGCTTTTTCTCTGATCAAAATATTTCTCTAAACAAAACAGATAGACTACACTGTAAAAAATGAATGTTGTTTTTACAGTTAATACAGCTAATTTTATGGTAATAAACGGTAAAAATTGCTAATTTTCAGTAATAAACTGAAAAATTGCTAATTTTACAGTTTATTACCGTGCATTTTACAGTTTTAAACTGGAACCTCTGCTGTCAGTATTATACTGCAAAAACAATAGTTCATTTTTGCAGTGTATCCTCAACAGTTATTCATAGTCTTATCGACCGTTTTTACCAACTCCAATTTATGGGGAGGAGGTGAAAATCTTTTCGAACGTATCGCGCATATCTAAGTCGATTCTCCTAACTGTAGACTGCGTAAAAACAGGTGACGGATTGGAGTCGATTCGACAAATAAAAAAGGGGCGTAATCTCTCAATCTCCCTGAAAGGAAAATATTTTATGGATCTCTACACCAATTCGAATCCAAAGTTTCGGATTGGATTCCAGGCAGGGATCTACTTCTTCTGGAGAATTCCAGAAGCACAGCCACGATGTACAGTGGAGTCGCGGAACTCAGTCTCAAAACTCCGAGGTTCCGGTTCATTCGAGGTGCCTTACTAACATTTTAAGGTATATCTTTAATAGCTAGAAAAAATTCTTTGCGTTAACCCTTTATGTCTCAAATTAATTTAGCAATGAATTTTCATATAGCTATATATTTTTAGTCGAAAATACATCAAATATAAATATATATCGAATAGCGTAAAATTTTGACAATCAGTAGGGTCTAAGGCCCTCTACGCGTTAGGGCCCCTAAGAAAACTTTTCCCGATCGCAAGTACCATCTCTCGACCTGTCAGCAAAGTACAGGGAGTGGTACTTTCAAGTACCAGCATAATGCCAGTCATATAGGATTCATAATACTAAATGAATACAAGCGGCACTTCTAAGTCCCGTCGGGGCATAAAGGGTTAAAATCCGAAAATCTCAATTTTTAGATATTGAAAATTTCCTTTAGTGGATAGGTATTGAAAGGTTGGTGTAGAAAGCACGGGGGCGAGAAATATTCGTTAATTGCCATAGATATGCTAAGATATGCTTAGGAAATAATAACTTGATATGAAAAATGACTTGAAATTTACAGTTTTACATCCATACGTCGCGCAAAAAGCGTAAAGTTATTAACACTTAAAGAATTTTCCGGATAATACGAGTTTTTAGTAATCCGAGGTAGTGTGAGCCCCAATTACCTCAGATTTTCGAGACTCTACTGCAGTTGCTAAAACAGGAACTGAATGCAAAGAATTGCTCCCAAATGCACCTTTGCCTTGCTCTAAAAGACTAACAGTTTTTTACTCGCGAGAGCTCGCGTGGGGTAGAAAACGACCCCAACCAATTTTGTTTCCATTTCTTGGAATTTCATAGCGAGATATTTAAACCATATTTTTTTGGAAGCTGCAAAAGTGTCCTTGATTGATGTGAGGCTGTGGTTGGAATTTTCCTAAATCCTTTCTATTCTTACAAAAAAGGGGGTCTTTTGCGAGCACTGGGGTCGTTTTCGGACGCCGAGTGAGCGCTCGCGGGACAAATAACGGCACGAGTTCTCGCGAGATAACTTGGTATTTTATTTATTTCCTAGCTACTTGGCCCTGCTCTGCACGGGATCTATCTTGAGGAAAAATGTCATGTCAATTTACGCGTGTGTCTAAAAGTCCCGATTAAATTAAAGTCAATAGTTTGCTAGAACGCAGTACGAAAAATTAATCAATCGCCAAAATTTTTTTAAATCCGTCCGCTACAGGAAAAGCCTAAAGCGAAAGCAAGAATTTTATTTGTTTATGTTCAATTAAAAAATGGCAACACATTTTCTCATTAATAATTTATTTCACCCTATTTAATTTCTTTCACACTCGTGAAGACGATTTTTATAAATCCAATTTAAAATGGATATTTCCCAATTTTTAAAATCCCATATCTTTCTTTAGGGTGGAGATATCGATTAGTGGTTTTGAAAACCCTTGGAAGGAAACTTTCCTAACTTGTATTTTTTGCGTTCTTTCGAATGAGACCAAGATCGAGAAGATCCGATTAGTATTTCGCTAGATAGAGCCATTTTGAAGTCCTTTATTCGAAATTCGAACGGATCGGTACTTTTTTCCCGCTCAAAAACCACCCTATGATCCTTCCCGGAATCCCAAATATCCCCCTGCCAAATTTCGTCCAGATCCGACGCAAACTGTGGATTTGTATCAGGTATACTCACACACATAAACATAGATATATATTAGGGTGGAGCGAAAAAAACAAAGTTTTTATTTTCAAATCGTAATAGTGCAGAAAAGTTGCGATTGGTGAAGACTTACCAAACAAAACAAAAAATTTTGAAATCGGATTAGATCTTCCGATCCCGCAACGAGCTTGAAATTTTGAAAAAATGAAAATTTTCACGTATTCTTAGCGATTTTTAAAAATTTTTGTTCAATGTTTTATTTTAATGCTCTTGGACGGTAAAGTTACGATTGGTGAAGCCTTCTGAATTTTTAAGAAATATATTGAGATCAAATAATACCTTCTGATCCAGGAGCAAGCCAGAAAAAACCAAAAAATTGGAAATATTCAGCTTTTTTGGGGGAATTAAAAAAAATTAAAAACAAAATTTCTTGTTTTTTTTCTTCTTTTTTCCCCGGTAGCCATAGCGTAAAGAACTTAAAAAGAACTATATTCGTCTTAAACATTAATTTTTTTCTTAATTGTTTAGGTATCTTCTAAACATGTAAAACTACCATTCTTGACAATGAAACATTTTTAAATCATAGAAAATTATAAAATATTTTCCAAAATTTCTACAATCCAGTACAAAAACCCACTAAATAAAACACCCACGTGCAAAATAAACACTAACTTTAATCACTAAACTAGAAACAATTTTAATATCTAACTAATTATATACAATTTCTTAACCGCCTTTTGAAGTATGCCTTCTATAAACTGTTACCTAACCTAACTGACAACCGCAGAATCCTTTAACATTAATTTAATTTAAAACTAATTTTTGTTTAGTCTTTAAAATTAAACCTAGTTAGGTTAAGCAGTGTATAGAATGAGACTGCAAAAGGCAGTTAAAAATTAAGAAATTAACATATAATGAGGTACGCATTAAAATAGTTTATCGTTTAGAGATAAAAAATATTGTTCATCTTATGAATGAGTGTTTTGTTCAGTGGATTTTTGAACTGAAAAAGTTGAACAAATTTAATTAATAGGTATGGGTAAGAAGTTGTACGTAAATATTATGTATTTAATGGCCGCTTTGTTTTTTATTTAAAAATAATTTGGTGTATGAAAAATTAGAAATCAACAAAATCTAAAATTTGTTTTGTCTTTTAGACTAATAAATTCATTATATTTATGGCTTTCACATCAAATGTGTTCCAAAATCATCACCGAGATACTCTACGGTAACCTTTTAAGCACAATTTTCTCTTCAATCGTGTTTCAAATGTTCAGTTTTCATGATGACATGTTTTAATATTTTTTGCATAAAGCTAATGGGGAGTGTGTGGGGCAGGGATTCCCCGCAGTGCCCTCTCCTTGTCAAAGGCTTTCCAATCCTTAATTTTTATTACACCTTGCACCAATTTGCTTGGGACTGTGTTACTGTAGGAACCAACACAACCTTAAAGCAAACTTAAAGCAACTAAAAAGCAAAAAATAATACATAACATTTACATAAAATTTCTTACCCATGCCTATTAATTAAATTTGTTGAACTTTTTCAGTACAAAGATCCACTGAAAAAAATACTCACTCATAAGATAAACAATATATTTTATCTCTAAACGATAAACTATTTTAATACCCTACCTCATTATATATTAGTTTCTTAATTTTTAATTGCCTTTTGCAGTCTCATTCTATACACTACCTAACCTAACTAGATTTAAAGTTAAAGACCGAACAAAAATTAGTTTTTAATTAAATTAATGTTAAAGGATTCTGTGGGTAGTCAGTCAGGTTAGGTAACAGTTTCTATTATTTGAAAATGTCTCATTGTTGTAAAGAACGGTAGTTTTGCATGTTTAGAAGATGCCTAAAAAATCGAGAAAAAATTAATTTTTGATTAATATAGTGCTTTTTAAAATTCTTTACGCTATGATACTGGGTAAAAAAAAAGAAAAAAAATGAGAACAGTTTTTAAAACTTTTTTTTAATCCCCCCCCCCCCGAAAAAAATTGAAAATATCCATTTTTTTTTTCTGGCTTGTTCCTGGAGCAGAAGGTATTTTTCGATCTCAATATATTTTTTTAAATTTCAGAAGCCTTCACCTATTGTCACTTTTCCGTCTAAGAGCATTAAAATAAAACATAGAACAAAATTTTTAAAAAATCGCTAAAAACACATGAAAATTTTTATTTTTTCAAAATTTCAGGCTCGTTGCGGGATCGGAAGATATTATTCGATTTCAAAAATTTTTGCTTTGTTTTGTAAGTCTTCACCAATCGCAACTTTTCCGCACTATTACGATTCGAAAATAAAAACTTTGTTTTTTTCGCTCCACCCTAATATACACTGCTCGACATTGAAAATGCAACACCAAGAAGGAGTGGTCAGAAATTGATGAAATTTGGTAAGAAGACAGAGACAGCCTGGAATAATAAGTGATATTTATTTCAAAATAAATAAGCAAAATTTAGAGCGAGGACGGCGTCGGCTCAGTAAGAAGTAGGACCACCGCGGACAGCGATGCACGAAGAAACACGTCTAGGCATGGAGTCAATAAGCCTGCGGATGGTGTCCTGAGGGATGGCACTCCATTCCCTTTCAACCATTTGCCACAGTTCGTACTCTGAACGAGGCAGTGACAGGTTCTGCAAACGGCGTCCAATCACGTCCCACACATGTTCAATTGGTGACAAGTCAGGAGAGTAGGGTGGCCAGGGAAGCATCTGTACACCTCGTAGAGCATGTTGGCTGATTCGAACACTGTGAGGCCGGGCGTTATCCTGTTGAAAAATTGCATTTGGCAGACCCTGAAGGTAGGGGATTGCCACCGGCCGCAGTACATTATCTACATATCGTTGGGCCGTCATAGTGCCCCGAATACGAATTAGAGGTGATACGGAATTGTATGCAATAGCGCCCCAAACCATTATGCCACATTGTCGCGCTGTGGGGCGTTCCACAGTTACTGCCGGATTCGATCTTTCCCCACGTCGACGCCACACACGTATGCGATGACTATCGCTGGACAAACAGAAGCGGGATTCATCTGAGAACACTACGGTTTGCCATTCTGCCATCCACGTCGCTCTGGTCCGGCATCATTCCAAACGTTGGAGTCTGTGCTGTGAGGTCAATGGCAGTCTTCTTAGCGGGCGCCGTGATTGCAGGCCACGTGCAACCAGTCGACGGGAAATGGTTCTGGTCGACACAGGAACATCCAGGGTACCTTGCACGAGCTGCGGAATCGACGAACAAGTGACTTGCGGGTCCGCCACAGCTTGTCGGTGAATCCGTCGATCCAAGCGGTCTGACGTCACTCTGGCTGCACCTGCACTCCTCAATGTGGCTACATTTCCTCTTTCCAACCATCTCGACACAGCCGACGCACAGTGCTTGATACCATGTGGGTATCAGCTGCAATTTGACGTATGGACCAACCTCCCCTTCTCAGTCCGATCACCATACCCCTTGTAAAGTCGTCTATATGCTGGAAGTGTCTTCGTTGAGGACGGCGTGGCATTTTCTCCTATCACACGTATCCTTCGAGGCAAAAACCAAATTTCTTCGATAATTAGTCTGGCAGAAAACCAACATGAACATAGCCCACTTTTCAACTTCATTCTCTTATATCTTACTTCACGTGCGTCGGAGAGCTGCGCATTTCATATCATTTGCATAACTCAGTGACGTGCGTCTACGGTAAAATTTGCATGAATTTCTGACCACTCCTTCTTGGTGTTGCATTTTCAATGTCGAGCAGTGTATATTTTTTGTTTTATTTATACGGATTCCTGAAATTTTGAACCCAAACATAACGTAGAGTATGAATTTTCTCAACCTCCCTAAAAGAAATTTCTTTATGGATCCCGACCGCACTTTGATCCTGAAGTTCCGAATTGGAATCACATCTTGGACTAAATGTGTCTAAGATTTACAACAGCAGCGATGATGCTGTTCCTAACACAGGGCTCAATGCAAAGATTTGCTTCCAAATATGAAGTTGCTGCATGGACGTCTTGATCTAAAAGACAAATGGTTTTTTTTATCTATCATTTTATTATTTTTAAAATTTTGTTACAGTTAGCTAATTTATGATATGTTACTAATCTGCAACAAAAATTCTCCTTTTCTTTTTTAAAAAAGTTTAGATAGAATTTTTATTGTTGTTACAAAATAAAATTTTATTTCTATATCCTAAAAAATCGCAGACTAAATCAAAACGTAAAACTTGTAGTAATCGAATCTTTCATACGTCTATGCATTTGGGTATTGGAAAATAGCAATAATAATAAGTATATTAGTCAAGTTAACGATAATACGATTTTAAAAATGACTTCACGTGCTAAGATGTACGGGCTTGGTGGACAGTCGTAAAAATTTATGCAATTATTATTTTTTAACCATTTCATTATAAATAAAGTTTTATATGAATAGTGAGACAATTAACAAAAAGCACGCTTTGCTTTATTGAGTTCTTTTGTTTAGATGTTTGTATGTTTGATTAAGACATTTGTTTTTTCATCTTTTATTTTCTTCAACTTTACTTTTGATTTAAACGAACATCCAATAAGTTTTCTCCATTTTTTTTATCAGTGATATACCTTAACTCTTTTTTCTTTTTTTCACTGGGAAAACATCAGTTCTTATAAATTGAAAAATAGTGTTACCTAATGACCGTATCCAAAAGTCAATTTGAACCTTCGTCACGCATCTAAACAGTCTCTCAAAGCATTCTTCAAACAATCAAAAGGTTTCAATCTGCTACTCGAGTGTCTCGAATACGTTTCAACTCGTTTGTTTAATAAGGTCGTTCAAGTCAAGCTCGAGATTTAAAGGAATGATTTTCCATGTTATTTATGACCTTAAAGATAACTTATAGTGACATTTATAATAGACATTGTTATAAAAAGTGACTGGATAAACTGAATTAGCTTTTGTTTGTCAGTAAACGTATATACTTTATCAATGAAAGCTTATTGCGCTATCCATTTGCACGGATGTGACATTTTTACGCATATATTTACACTTTATTTCAGGAATTTCAAACTTTGACTTTCAATTACAATATATCTGAATACAAGGAATCATTATGTATCATAATATGAAGTACTAACTTTCTATTAAGAAAATTTTGCACTTAAAAAATAATGATTTCAACATGCTGCAGGTGTGACCATACGATCACGCCCACAATACTTACACATCATTTTCTAAATACATGAATATCTTTTGAAAAATGTATGCTCCATATTTTGGTACTACACATATTTTGGTAGTTTGGTTCCTCATATTGGAATATATAAGAGTTAAAAGCCAAAGTTTAAAATTCTAGGAATTAAGTGTAGAATATCTGATTTGTGCAAATAGGATTAAGCATTGTTTTTTTGTCAATGAAATAGTTTTGACATAAATACGCACCAAGAAGCAAAAGGATGTTAGTGCCAAAATAAATTTTGGAGACAACTAGATCATACGGTAGGGCAAACTCATCTGTGTTGTGACATAAGATGGTATAGCTGTGCCTCAGAGAGATGACGGGTAAACTGAAAGCAGAAACAGAAAACTTCATTTGTTCCAGGTGGGAGCAACGAAAACGCGGACAAAAAAGCTTTTATAACTCGCGCTTTCCCGCTGATCCTACTGTTTATAAGCTAAAGTGTTCCGTTTCCACTTCCAGCTCATTCGCCATCTCCCCTCAGTGTCACAACTACAAAAAAAATATAAAAAAATTAAAAAACCTGGTAGCTATTCAATACAGCGTGACTTATAAAACTTCAATTAAGACCTGTCTGTGGTTAGAACTTTGCAAGAGTTTTACTCAAACCTTAAAAAGTTCACTTGCATTCCTCTGCTTCTTACTAGTTGAATTACCGTTTCGGTTATCACTAATACAGTTTTCTTCTTTTTGAAGTATTTTCCGAAGGAGTTAAAAAAATACATATATTTACCCCAGAAAATTAGAGAATACAAGCATCATCTAATGTCAACAACGGATTGGAGAAACGAAATAAAATACCAGAAGCAGCATCCTTACTTTTAGTCCGTATTTTTCTCAGCTTGCCATTTTTCAGACTGATCCGTTCGATCGTAACTCGGATTCAAACGGTCCGAGAAAGGCAAAGCTTTGGATGACTTGCCTTCTATCCACCTATCGAATTACACACATGGCTGAACAAACCTCCTCCTAGTAAGCTCTTCCTATCCCAATTTCTGAGCAGCTTTTATTATGAATAGTCCTCTCGCCTGCCATCCACCAGAAGGGAGGGGGGGGGGCTATTCTCGATCGCCACAAAACCCAGTTTGCCACTTACGCAGAGGTAATGTACTAGCATCGGCATTGTTTCTATCGATCATCTCAAAAAAATTCAAAAGGATCGATACAATGCTAAATTTTCTTTTCTTTAAATCAGGCTAAAGTGAAATTTCTTTATGATCAGATTTAGCATCGCCACAGGGAATAAAGATCGAGTTTTTATGAATTGAGGACCAGTTTTATATCGAGCATTTACGAAAGCTTTTATGTAAGGGAGAAATTTCGAAATTAAATCGGCTTAGATGTTTATCGCACCGTTCAATTTGAAATCGTTTACTATTCCGAAACGATTATCATTAAATCATTTCCGTTGCTAATAAATGGAACCCTTAATTTACAAATAAAGGTCAAGTAAATACAACGATACCCTGATCTTCTTGCTAAAGGTAAGAATGAAAAAAAAAACCTGCTTCTGTCGCCTCTACTTTTAATGTGCAAAATAGACTGAATTCTTGTTGATTTTTAATGGAAGAATTTAAATTTTTTCCCCATCTGAAAGAAACAACTAAGTAAAGGAAAAGAAAAGAACATGTGTTATATTTTATAGATTATTACTAAGTTCTCTGGTTCAGAATTTCAAAACAAAAACCGAAACTTGTTTGTCCACCTTATACAGCCGACTCAAAAAATTTAAAATATGTTCCTCCTTCCTTTCTTTTTCTCCCTGTCTCTCTTTTCCACTTTCTGATCTTTAAGCTATGATTTCTCTCTTCTGAAATTCTGCTTTCTTTTTTATGAGCCAATATTTGTTTCCTTATTTTATTTTTATTCTCATCTTGATGCCCAGCAAAACCGCCGTTGTTCATTTCAGTTGGTAAATTACACTAGTCCGAGAAAAAGAAACGATATAGTGAAAAAAAAGGAAACTTCAACTCTCCAAACATCTTTTACTTGAAACTCTCTGTTTACAGAAGCTTATTTTTAAACATAAGCTGTCATTAGAAGCTGGAAAAACCTTGTTCCAGATATGAGCATTACCTTTAAAAAAAAATTTTATGTAATTTATATTAATTAATGTTTGTTGAATTCTTGTTCAGGAAAATAAAAAATACCGTTTAGCCCATTAAATTAAGAAAAAAGTGACTTCTAATAAAATTATTACTTCCAGCCATTGGCCGCTAAAGAATTACTGTAGTTTTACCTCTTACATTCAGCATGTCTCCGAGATTTTGAAAATTAAATATAACAGCTATTCATGTGTCAATCACTTTTACTTTAATATCTCAAATTTCAGTTTTAAAATCGGAATCAACATCGGTTAGAAAATTTACCAAATCGGTTATTGGCTTGACGAGCCACTTATATAACGCTGCCAGCATCGATTAGTAATTGGAACTTTAAGTTGATATCGGAGCTACGGATAGTACAAAAGAGTTTACCCAAAGCCCGCTAAAGAGGGAGATGTGAAGTTAGCTTTCACCCCTCTCTCTGATTGCTAAAATGGAGTCAACTCGAGTGTGAAAACGTGGCACCTAATAAAGGGTCCCCTCTATGAATCACGCTAGATATGAGCATCCCCTTTTCTAGGCGAGGGAAAATCTATCCATTACGAATTCCCTCCCCATTTATCCCCTCAATTCTTCGCTTACTGCGCGTAATAAAAAGGTAACGGAAGTTTATTACGCAAACTCGAGTTTTGACAGCAGGGAACGGTTTATCGCTCGGGGAAGAGCAGACTTCGGAAATTTAGAATCACAAATAGAGAATTTGCACCGAGCATTTCATTTTTTCCTATTATGTCTTGAAATCATCCCAAGTCTTTTTGTGACGCACACACTTGGATTTTTTTTTTCACTCTAAAAATCCAAGGTTTTACCAGTAGGTCACTGGTGTATGTTAAAAGTCTCTTTTCTACATAAAATATTTATAAAAAATCAACTAATTAATCACTGATTCAGATTTATGGAGATAATTAGCAGATTTTTCTAAACAAGATATCTTAAAAGCAAATTTGTATAGGAACACAATTTTTGTCAAATGGTATTCCTAATATTATTCTTCATGTGGTCTGCCACAATAAAGATTCTAGAGAGAGTAGATTTTTTTACTGATATTTTTAACTACAGAAGGATAGGAAAAAAAATCATAATTTTCCCCGAAATCTTTAAGTTTAAAAATCCACTGAAAATTTACTTTCCTAGTAACAACTCTGACTGAGGCAGACCACATCTCCTTAACTATGCAGAATCCAATGATATTAAAATAATTGAGGTAGATGAATTCTCTGTAGTGTAATTATGTTCGGACGAAAGCAACATACGTCAAAAAGGCTTCAGAGATTGAGTTTACAGATTTGAAAACACGTTGTAAACAATGGAAGTGTATACGTATACATTTGAAACTTTCACAAACGGAAAACTTTTGAGGCATCATTCGCTCAACCAGATTTGGTCTATTACTTTTGATTGCACTTAAAGCTTACCGCTAACATTAGCGGCAGATAAAAATAAAAAAAAATATATTTACTGAAGAAAACCAAGTTTTTACATACTGATTTCTACTCGAACACAGTCGAACTTACTTATAACGAGCTCTGATTTAACGAGAACCCAGCTTTATTGATAAAATCAAAAATACGTGGTCGGCACAAAGGCAAATTCGTTTAACCTAAATCCCAACTCAAACTCAACTTCAACTTTGTATTCAACTACCATCCAACAATTGCATAACATCCGAATGTTTAGTTGCAGTTATTGACAGAAGAGAAGTTGTGTTTGAATTGGGAATTCGGTTGAACGAATTTTCCTTTGTGGGATATTTGCTTATGGGACCAAAACTCGCTTTGAACGAACAAACCCAACTTAGAGCAATGAGTACATTGTAATTCATTAAATTTCTATCTACTTCGAGGCCAACTTATGCTTTCTGGAAAAATTTGTAATATTCTGGTGTCAACTGAAAATTAGCAATCGGTCTTTAACCTCGATATCAAGTAGTGAGCATTTTTTTGCACATTAAAGCCCTAAAACCAGAAAGATATACTTTGCAGATGAAATAATAAACAAAGAGGGCTTGCAAATAAATATCAGAGTATAGAAAATATCGCTTATTAAAATTCGATAATATCACTTAAAAAAACTTTCACTCCAGTTCTTTTGTAGAAGCACGTCTCAGAGACGTCTAGGCACGTCTTATTGAAAATTTATTGACGTCTCTGAGACGTCAATGTGTACCCAAGGGTAAAAAAAGAGACAAGGTTTATTTTCTGCCTAAAGAAGATGATTTGAATAACCATCGAAATCAGCCTGTCGATAATCGACTGCAAACCCCCTTTCAGACCTCGTCTCGTTCATTTTTTTTTTCTTTCAAATGTTTTATTTTCAAGATCCCTTTATCTATTGTTCCTGACCCCCAAATACGTTCAGCTTTACAAGATTCAACTTAATGACATTAAAGAGTTTGTAATAAAACATGAGACGGTCGTCTACAATGGAATTTGAAACGAATAGCTCTTTACAGAAGCCATTATACTTCAAAGGTTTACTTTGTTGTAAAGTTTCAGTCGTAGTAGTATGCAGTGTGCTTAGCGGTTAAAACACAATATTTGAATATGTGATGTACCGCGTAAAAAATTTAGAGATCAAGATCAGGAAATTTTCCTAGTCACCGGAAAAGATCAGTAAAAGCAAATTTATTAATCGCCACTCTTTTTTTAAAGCTCTTTTTCATTTTTTTGTAACACCCTCCCCCCCCCCTAAAAAAAGTGACTAAACAACAGGCTACCTTTTAAATTGCTACAAAAACATGAAAATAATAAATATATAAATTTCAATAAAATGAATGTGATAATTTAATGGAATTAGAGGTAATTGATGTTGTGTTTGGGAAAATGGTGACTCGGTGGAGAGTGTTATAATATTTTAAGTCACCACTTTGTATTTTATTTAATCTTCACGCGGTGAGTCGCGAATCCTATTTTTTTTTTTTTTTTTGAAGAACCTTTGAACATCTTTTCAGTCAGTCCCCCGTTTTCTGCTACATTACCAAGAAGCCTGCACTGTAAAAATGAGTGTTAATACAGTATAATACAGGCAATTTAATAGTAATAAACTGTAAAAATTAATAGTTGTACAGTAATAAACTATAAAAATGCTACTTTTACAGTACTGAACTGTAAAATTGCTAATTTTATAGTAATAAACTGTAAAATTGCTAATTGAACAGTTTATTACCGTGATTTTACAGTTTAAAACTGGAACCTCTGCTGCCAGTATTATCTGGTTGTTTTTACAGTATAATACAGCAAAATTTTACTTCAATAAACTCTAAAAGAACTAACTTTACACTAAGAAACTGTAAAATTGCTAGTTTTGCAGTTTTCAATTGGAACCTCGGCTGCCAGTATTATACTGTAAAAGCAACAGTTCACTTCTTGCAGTCTGCCGTAAAATGAATCTTTATGGTATTGAAACTGATCTTAATCAATTATAGTTTCCAAAAGCTAAAAATGCAAGAATAAAAATATTTCAAAAGTGGCGCTCGGATTTTAATATTTTAAATTTCTCAGCCGACATATTAAATATCTTCCATGTACACCATGACCGAAAAATACTATCATAAAGCCGACTCGCCCTTTTACAACCCAATATGCAAATGAAACCCTTTTTAAATATGGCTTTTACCGATCCAATATAAAAGAGCCGAGGGAGGGTCAAGACATGAAACTTGATTTCCATATTTCCCTTCCGCTTTACTTCCCGCCTCCCCGGCAGAAAAGATTTTCTACCATTCATAAAACTCTACGAATCCGTGATCGTGAAACATTAATTAAGCTTTAATCACAAAACCAATAAAAGCAAAGAAGGTGGAGGCATTGAAAAAATGCAAACCGGCATCGATTTTGCAGCCAGAAAAGTACTTAAAGTGCTGTGCGAAAGAATTTGCCTGTTAAATTGCGCGTTAGACTTTTACTGGAATAAATGATGGCCGGCATAAAATGAAAATACCAATCGATAATTAGAATGTATGGAAGAAAGTTTGGCTTGTTGTTGGAGGGGGCTTCTATTTGTCTTGCACCAGACAGTAAGTCCGTTTGGAGAAAATAAAATAAAAGTCTCCGGAACTTGTCTTTCTGGAAATGGCTCCTCTCTTACACAGGCACAGATGTTTATGGACAAAACTGTTTCCGCGTAGTGAAATGTAGAAGGATTTTGCATGCAAACAGGATGTTTTAAATATCGAGTTCTTGTAAATGAAGCGTCCGATAACCGTAGAGTTAACTTTCTAGTGCGAGATACCAGTTTAAAATGTTTAAGATAAAAATATTTCAATTGCAAAAGTGAGGAAGAACTTCAATACTTTTTTGTATGTTATATTTCAATAAAACGACGTAAATGTTAGAAGTTTCAAAAAATAATTTAGAACCTTTTGCATTTTTTTTTTGGAGGGGGGGGGGATATTTCAAAGTATTTATATCGTGAACATTTTAAGTTTTTGCTCAATCTGGCACAAATTAATCCCAGCACTTCACACTTTTTAAATGACAACCATATGTCAATAGCAAAACCTTCAGCCTTTCATCCTAAGGACCTTATTCCAGAAAGCAGATCGGAAGCATTCCGCTTCATATTGACGTCATTACTCCTCCCTCGAACCGTCTGCGGGTATAAATTCTGCAACTGGAGACGGCTTCATGGAGGATTTATTGCTGCTGTTGTTGTTGTCTTGTCGAAGTTAGAAATCCCTATCAAACTATGGGGTACCATTGGCTCGAGCGGTAGAATTATCATGTAGGACCACACAAGGGAAACTTGCAGCACTAAGAGCGGAAAGAACATCAAGGATTGTGGTGGGAATTGAATCCTCAATCTCCGACATTCCTCAGATACATTGGAGAGCCATGGAGGATGTATAACGTCAATCTGAAGCAGAAAAAACTGATTTTTCTGGAATACGGGCCTTAGAATTAACCTGTTACCGCTAAGTGAGCTATTTAAAGATCACATCTTTTCGGATTTCTCACTGAAAACTATACCTTTTTATCATTTTTTATTCTTATTGACTGGTTTCCTATTGAACCAATTTCCAATAAGAAACCAGCCAATAAGAATAAGAAATGATAATAAGGTATAGTTTACAGTGAGGAGTCAGAAAAGAGGTGATCTATAAATAGATCAGTGTCGGCAACGGGTTAATTTCGCTACACCGTTATGACTGGTTACGATATTTTTTGCTGATAGTTTATGGAATGTAATTGTAGTTCGTCAGATGGTAAAAAATCAGTCAGTTTGCATAGCTGCGTTTCTAAACACGTTAAGTGCCAAGCTACGAAAATTTGTAGCATATAAGCTGGGCTAAAAACTATGTCCTAGTCGGCCAGTTTTGATTTGCTGGTACCTCCTTAGAAGCCAAAAAAAAGTCTGCTGAAAGGACATACATGCTACATCTCGTTATTGGGCAGTCAACTTGTTAAAATGCGGCACTTGGGAAAAATAACAGAATAAACAAATTATGAAACCATTACAATTTTTAAGTGAAAGATACATTTTAATGATTCGTAATCCTAAATGTTTAACAGCAAGCATATATTATGATCATTTCTAAACAGACTGAGACCAAGATTAGTAACTCGATTTCAACTCCTTCACAATCGTAACTCTTTCTCTAACAGCTCGTACCTCATTTATTATCTGCAAATGGAAACGTGAGTAGTGAACTATGAAACTCGTCTTTACTCAAATTTGACCTCCTCACACGAAAAAGGCTAACACAACGGCATTTTGAACAATGATGTTCACAAATGCCTTTTCACGTCCACTCATTATTGGTTCCTGAAACATTCATCATTTGAAACAAGCGTCGAGTGAGATCAAATGATCGAGTGAGCGCACACTTCGAAATGGATGCTTATTTCGCTTCCTGGCCATTAATAATCGATACACGGCCTTTAAATGGAGACTTGAAATAATACATATTGCTTCATCATAATTTGGTTGCCTCTGTTCCTTTCGCGTATCACCCCATTAGTGCTATCTTTTCAAGACTGCAAACATACAAATAACTGAATAAATACCTTTCTGCTACAAAGTAACAGTGCAGTGTAAAAAATATATGTAGTTTTTTCAGTATAATACAGCTAGTTCTAAAGTAACAAATTGTAAAAATTGCTAATTTTACAGTAATAAACTATAAAATTGCTAAATTCGCTCTAATAAAATGTAGAATTTCTGCTCTACCGTAATAAGCTGTACAATTGCTAAGTTTACAGTTTATTACTGTGCATTTTACAGCTTTAAACTGAAACCTGTGCTACCAGTATTATACTATAAAAACAACAGTTTTTTTTTTCAGTGTGAGAAAACCATGTAGTAAATTCACATATTTGCTGTAAATTAGATGTGTTTCGGGATTTCAAAGAACTCTCTCTTTAAGATTTTGGTGAGTTTCTTTGCTTCTGTTACTTTCGTGTAGTCCCATTAGCGTAACCATTTGAAGACTGCAAATTCGAAAAAATAAGTACCTTTTTGCTCCATGGCTACAGTAGGAAAACAATGTTATAAATGCACACCTTTGCAGAAAATAACGTTCATATGTTTCGGGGCTTTAAGGAACTCCTTTTTTGAGTTTAGGTTACTTTACACTGCCTCTCATGTTTCCGTTTCAACTCATTACTGTTGTCATTCGAAGACTGTAAAAACAAACAAATAAAATCTTCTTATGCTATAAAGTAACAGTAAGTGCAAAAAATTGTGTGTTATCCCGAAGCTATAATTTTTTCCAAAAGAAAAATTAAAACATATAAAACAATAAAGAAAGCAAAGTAAGGACATTACACCGTAACATGCAGAATAATCACTCTATTATTTCACCAACATTTTTTATAGATCTAAAAACTATAATTTAACAGGAGTAAGTACATTTTTCAATCTTGACATTTGATACATATATGCTCCTGACATTATTTTTAAATATTATTTTTCATTTGAAACTTTACTTTGCACGCGTTACGTATGGGACATCTAGTCAACCTCTTGTAATTTGCTGTACTTATTAGTTAATGTGTTTGTTCTATTGTAACAATGACGAAAAAAATGTTGGTTTTGAAAGCTAAGGATCCAATGTAAAGGAAACACATCTCGCACAACTATTGAGAAATAATAATTTGAACCG
The DNA here is from genome assembly GCA_038373865.1 of Uloborus plumipes. Lineage (NCBI taxonomy): Eukaryota > Metazoa > Arthropoda > Arachnida > Araneae > Uloboridae > Uloborus > Uloborus plumipes. The sequence continues at coordinate 41,983 of JAXGGA010005857.1, forward strand.
TTAAAAAAGAACTGTATAAGGTCATTTCACGAAAAGTCGGTTATATGTCCCTCAAAGTTCAGCCCCAATATTTCATCAAAATGTGATCCTTTTACAAGGTAATGAGTAAAATTTTGTTCATTAGCCTTAGTATTAGTTTTAATGAAATTTAGGAGTTGTCAAGTGCGAGGCAAAATGGCCGTTCTCTGTTGAAAGAAATGGAAGAACTTTTCAATTGCCATAATTTTCAATGAGTCGTCGTCTTATCTTTCAATTTATGTTATTTTGGGAACATGTTTTGGCAACAATTAGAGTTGTTATTACTGTTTTCTTATCAGAAAAAGCCAGTACACTGTGACTTTGTAATGCCCGTTTTCGATGCGCTTCGTTAAAATAAAATAACGTTTTTTTTTTTTTTTTTTTTTTTTTTTTTTTTTTTTTTTTTTTTTTTTTTTTGTAATATTGAGTTTCTGATGGGATTTCTTAAAAGACCTCAACAGAGTTTTTGAATAATTTTGGAAGATCTGTTGTTACAGTAAGAAAAACAACGTTAAGAATGCACAAATTTAAAGCAAATGACTGCCATGTATTTGAAGGTTTCAAGTGAACTCATTTTTAAGGCAGAAGAGTGAGCTTAGAACTTCATTGGACAAAAGAAGCAAAGTATATCGGTCGACTTAGGTCACAAAACTGGAGTTTGGGACTTAGTAATTTTTGCCTGACTTTACATCAGCACTTCAAAAAATTAACTGTTGTTTTTGCAGTATCATACTGGCAGCCGAGATTCCAATTTAAAACTGTAAAATTTAGAGTAATAAACTGTAAAACAAGCAATTTTACAGTTTCCTACTGTAAAGTTAGCCATTATACAGTTTATTGCAGTAAAATTTAACTGTATTATACTGTAAAAACAACAAGTTAATACTGGCAGCAGAGATTCTAGTTTAAAACTAAAATGCACGGTAATAAACTGTAATATCTGCAATTTCAATTTCTTACTGAACATTCAGCAACTTTACAGTTTAATACTGCGAAATTAGAAATTTTACAGCTCATTACAATAAAATTAGCAATTTTTTACAGTTCATTACTACAAAATTAGCTGTATTATACTGTAAAAGCAACATTAATTTTTTTCAGTGTATCACCTCACATCTTTCTAGATTTTCTTGAAATACCAAAACAAGTGTCTGCAATTTGTTGCAGGTTTGCAAATTTCTACCTTTTTTTTTAAATTGTTAGTGGGTAATTCCACGAAAATGTCAACCTGAGCATCAAAATCTCAATGTTCTCAAAACGCAAATTAATATATATATTTTAAAAGCTTGAACTATCTATTTTAATATGGTACCACCTTAAATTTTATATTAGAAACTGTTGTATTGAAAACAGGCCGAAAGAGATGTCCATCATCTCTCCAGAATTATGCTCGATAATTTAGAGTACAGTAATTAGTGTTTTTTCCCCCCAAAAAAATCTAACTGAACTAAAAAGTTGAGGTAATTTGTTATACACATTATGAAAATTCTTAATACAGTCTTATTTGAAAAAAATATTGTTATGGCGTTTCGTTTAGATACAGTTTGAAATTCAGTTTATGAATGTCAGTCAGTTACCATAAAAAATCAACATTTTCCCCTGAGCGTGAAAATTTTTGATGGAAACTTACAATAATTCATACTCTCTGCCTACACATTCAGTATTTAAATACTATTAAAGAGTATTTAAATACTGAATAAACAGAAGTTGAAGTTTGCATTAAGAACTTAAAAAAATCCATGGTAACTGACTGACAACTTAATGTGGTAACTGACTGACATTTAATTTAATTTCAAAATAACTACAGCGTAGTTAATTACACACTCCTAAAAATATTTCTCTTGTTAAACAAACATAAAACAACACAACTCTTGAGTTTTAAGATTGGTAAATGCTCTCTTTTGTGAAGAAAATCCAAATGTTAAGATTGGTCTTTCCAAGTTTAGCAGCCTCCGCCCAAATCAAACATTACTAAGAAGAGACATTCCCCATAATGTGTGTCTTTGCCAAAAACATGAAAATATTCAATTTCTTTTGGATGCCTTAAAAGAAAAAGGGTTGAATGTTACGACTAAATTAAAAGATTTTATAAAGGCTGCAGTCTGTGACGAAGAAAATGAAATATGTATGAACGGCAAATGTAGCAGATGCCCCATGATAAATGGGCTAAATTCAAATGATGACCAGCATCATGAACTGTGCACTTGGAAGGAGTGGAAAAATACTCCTCAATGCCAACTAACCACCAATGAAGGAACAACTGAGGACTGCATAAATGATTTAAGAGCGAAACTACCATCATTCCTACAGCATGTTTTTGTAAAGAGAAAGCAATCAGAAGAATTCAAGATAAAACGGGATGATCTAAATTCTGAACAGCTAGTCCTACAAATTAATTTTGCAGAAAATTTCTGCTGTAAGGAACAAAATGAAATCCAAGCAGCTCATTGGAACCATAAAAAAGTTACAATTTTTACAGCTGTTTCTTGGTTTGTAGAAGGTGACCAAAAACAAACAAAATCGTACGCAGTAATATCAGACTATCTAGATCATGAGAATGCTGTGAAGGTTTTCCTTCGGGAAATAATAAAGGACTTGAAACTAACTAAGAACTTTTCCTCGTTACATATTTTTTCTGATGGTGCTGCCAGTCAGTTCAAGCAGCGTTTTAACCTATGCAACTTCACATATTTTTGCAAGGACTTTCAAATTCGCGAAGTCGAATGGCAGTTTTTTGCCACTTCACATGGCAAGGGAGCCGTAGATGGAGTCGGTGGCCAAGTCAAGAGGTTAGCATGGATGGAAGTGTTGAGTGGAAAAGCAACCATCAATAATGCACCAACCTTTTATAATGCTATAAAAGAGAAAGATCTGAAAACACAACTTATTATTGTTAAGCAGGAAGATGTTCACTCCACAAAAAATGAATTGAAAATGAGATTTAGTGATATTTTGGCTATTCCGAATATCCGAAAAATGCATTATTTTAAGACACTCCATAGATGAAAATGTAATTATCTACAGTCAATACAGCAAATGCTCAACTGTTCAAACTCATCATTTTAAGAAAATTTCAAAAAAGTACTGAGTGACTGATAGCAAAACATGTTTAACAAAACCTGCATAACCCATAATCCGAATATCCTATGAAAACAAAAATTGTAAATATAATTAACTTAAAAATTGGACTTCCATTACTTTACTCTTTGTGTTATCTTTATAAAGGTTTTATTGCATAATTTTGAATATTTGCATTAGTATAATTTAACAGTTGGTTCCTGATAGGTAAGTCAGTTACCAATTTGTTGCAAAGACTGCAATCATTTATTGCAGCAAAGTTAAGTTTGACAATTGTAAATTTATTGTTTACCTTTTTTGTAGACTTATTCATAATTTTTACTGTATAATTTTGAACATGTGCATCAGTATATTTAGAATATTTCAGAAATGTCAGTCAGTTACCGGAATGTCAGTCAATTACCAAGCTACTCTAGCTACTGTAATTCTTTACTGCAGCAATATTTTCAAACTCAACTGCCATGGTCCGAAAGGTTATTCATTCTCTTTGATCCTCATTTTTTATTTAATAAAATTTCCTTCAACTTTCAGAGAAATCTCTTGTAGAATTAGTGTTACTTTTCACACAGGTTGCATTCATGTCAGTCAGTTACCATATTTTTGGCAATTTTTATAAAATCATTAAAAATATATTTTAAAAATTCAATTATACCACGAAATTCAGCTTAAAAATTACAATAAGACAGGAGAAAATAAATTAGTAAAATTTGAGATTTGTTGTGTTTTATTTCAAAATACTTCTTTTTTTTTGCTTTGTGAATGTCAGTCAGTTACCCGTGGAATTACCCTTGTATGTTTTTTTTTCTCCTTTCAAGATTGCTTATTGATTTTACTTTTTTACGGCCGGCATTTTATTAGGCTTATGGATAGCCAATCACATGATTCATTGGTTTAGAAGGCTATGTCGTGTACATTATCCCTGAAGTCCTTAAAAGCAATAGATATGCACTTCAAAAAATAATTCGTTGTTTTTTAAAGTTTTTTACTGGCAGCCGAGGTTGAAATTTAAAACTAACATTCACAGTAATAAACTGTAAAAATAGCAGTTTGACAGTTTCTTACTGTAAAGTTTTACAATTTATTGCAGTAAAAATTTAGCTTTTTTTGCAGTAAAAACTTCAGTATAACACTGGCAACAGAGATTCCAGTTTAAAACTGTTAAATGTACAGTAATAAACTGTAAAATAAGTAATTTTACTGTTTAGAACTGTAAAATTAGTAATTTTACAGTTTATTACTGTTTATTACTGTTGAATTTTATTACTATATTAATTTATTACTATAAAATTAGCTGTATTATACTGTAAAAATCACATTCATGTTTTGCAGTGTGGTTACTGGGAATGATAATTTTTCAAATCAATCTAACTTAAGAATTTCGAGCACCTAACATATTTAAATGTATTTATTTAGAACATTTCTCTTTTACATTTTGTCTGGTTTAAAATTACTGTATAGTTTTTCAGTGTGTATTTATTAATTTATTAATTTTAATGGTACATATCTTGAACGAATTTGTTTTTTTATTTTTAAAATTACTATTACGTACATTTCGTACCCGACAGAAAATTATTTTTTGATGATTGCTTCATATATGATGATATGAAACTTTAAATATCACGAATTGTTAGTGATCTTTTTCTGTAATAATTAATATGAATAAGAGTATGAAACAAGATATTAAAATATATGAATATTTACTACGTTTAAAACCATGGAGTAATCAACTACAGAGCATAGATACTCAAAGGGAAGTAAAAAAAAATATTTAGAAAATAAATAATAAAAACTAATTCAAATACTAGCTGCAAATTATTTTCTTTTTCCTTGGAAGTATTGTTTTATCCTCTTGAATTTAGAATATCATCAAGAGAAACAATGATATTTTTTCCTGGTAAATAAATTCTTTTCCTGAAAACACATTTTTGAGGATCTGCATTGCAAAATATGGACTGTTGTTTTTGCAGTACCCAATTTAGAACTGTAAAATGCACAGTAATAAACTGTAAAACTAGCAGTTTTACATTTCATTACTGTAAAATTAGCAATTTGTACAGTTTATTTCTATAAAATTAGCTGCTTTTTCTGTAAAAGCAACATTCATTTTTTATAGTGAGATGCACTCTTCAACTGATTAGCAAAGGTGGCAAGGAGTTAAATACTTTCAAAATATAAAAAAAGTTCAATCATTTAACAGCTGATATTTCCCGAGGCTGTCTCAGCTAGCGAACAATGCCTCTTTTTTAATCCAAGTAAAAAGTTATTATTCTTCTGCCATACAATGAATTAAAAAAGGGAAGCAATTATTGTTTGCGTATAGCCAGCTACAATACTGAGGTAAAAACTATTTATTTTATAAGTAAAGCAAAAATGACTTTTAGAAAATATTGCTAAAGAACAACGTTAATCAATAATGAAAACTCCGATCCAAGGGCTAAATAAATCTAATTTGGTTTTAAAAAAGGACCGTTCTGATATTTTTTGTAGGAAAATAGCACCCGCCATAGAACTTCAGAGATGCCTTCATTAAGAGATCAAAACCTTAATCTAAATCAGCGCTAGGTTAATTGAATAATATTGATCAGAACCTCGGTAGCCCGAAGGCAGAATTGGTTTTTTAGCCTTTTATCTAGCTACTATACTGAAGTGAATTTGACTTTTACTTAGCGTCGACAGTTTTTGTACTTAATGGTGCGATGAAAAGATTTAAACTGTGACAAAACTTGCCGCTTATTAATCTTTGCACAAAGCGCGTTATTAAACAGTTAATGTCTTTGAATCTACCTACTTGTTTTAAAGAAAGATACTAACTTTTTTCTTTCTTTTTTTTAGAGTTCATGAGCCAAAATAAAGATCTAATTAACGTCAGTCCGGCTGGTCCGTGGACCGGATACTAGGGTGGAGGGAAAAAAATGAATTTTGGATTTCCGGAAACGGGTGCCTTTCATTTGTTATGTATGAGGTTTTGTAACAATTCTCTAAAAGATTTCATTTTTTCGACGTCATTTTTAGTCTGCGCATTTGACTTGAAGTTTTGAATTTTTTTATTATTTTTTTTATTCTTCAAAATTTGTTTTTAAGTATTGGAAATGCAAAAACCAGTGACGGGTGGTTATTAAATGGCTGAAAAAGTTTAAAATATACAATAATTTTTTTAAAACCATTTTAAATAATGACTTCGGTCTGCGCATTACGCCCAAATTTTATCCAATTTCCCGAAATTTCGATATTTACAATCTTTTTATAATTCAATACTTAATTTCAAAATTGACCTTAAGTGTCATCGAAACCTTTTCTTATTCCTTTTGTTATTACCTTACATTATGCAGCTCCTTGATAGCTCACGTGGTACTGCCAAGAACTCACCACGAGGTGAAGATTGCACATCAAATCTCACCCGTTACCTTATCCTTGCAACTAATGAGAGCACACAATTCATTTCTTAGATAAGTCTTTAACAGTTAAATGGATTCTTTGTTTAGTAGATTAGCCAGATATTTCTATCTAACATCGTCGCTTTTATTCGAATATTTCTCTTTTCTTATGATCCCATACAAATTTTAAAGAATTTGTGGCCTCTTTGGCAGGTCTTTCAGCTGATTAAGTGTGTGGTGGAAGTTCAAAAAGGGTGCAGTAGGAAATAAAGTATAAATTCTCATCTTTCAGTAATTTTTGTAAACATTATGCTGTTAAATGAGCACTGCAACTTCCACACCATGCCAAGAAATCATGTCAATGTAGTCTGATGCTCTAAAATCTATTTTTGAGATCTGAAGCGTTCTCGCTTGTTTGCTGGTTTATTTTCTAGATTGAGCTTCGATAATACGTCTTAAAGGCAGTTTCTTTTTCTGCTCTGGCAAATTCACCAGCATGGATAATAGCATATTTTCAGGGTGCAAAGTATACATTGACTAGAAAGTGGGATGCATTTGAATAGAATTTTCTGGTTTTCCCCAGTGAAAAATAAAAAGAAAAGAGGGCAACTCTTTATAATCACCCAAAAGTTTACAACGCCATTAGTAACATCTGAGCTGCACTTTATCCTAAAAAAGACAGGAGCACATACTTTTACAATGAAAGTTGCTAGCTCTTTTCAAGTTTATGTATTAGTAGTTAACAACAGTCTTAAGATTATGTTTTCTGTTTTGAATCATCAGGAGTGGGAAAGCATTCCTGGACTTCTGTTAATAGTTCTCGGGATATTTTCCCAGTTTAACCTATTTTGCACATATCATAAAGATACTTTTGATCAGTACTTAAACCATTTTATTGTCACAATAGATCTGGTCAACAACAAACTCTATCAATATGAAACTGAACGGATTTGAAAGTATGACATGTTAAGCTTCGACTAACAAACCCAGCAACTTCTTTCGGCCTACCAGTAGATCCACCTAACTTTTCCCAAAAATGGCGCAAAAGTTAATTCAAAAATTATTGGCAACCGACCCATTGCAAAGGTCTACCAAGCTTTGTTTCCAGTTTCCGTATTACATCTTAGTATTTTCCTCTGCATATAGCGCATCCATCAAAGCCAACCACTTAATGATGCAAAGAAACTGACGCAAAGAAACTGTTACTATAGCTGTTACTGACTTAAGTAACAGTTAAGAAAGGTTAACGTCTGCTCCCATTGGCTGGGAGAAAAGGGAACATCGGTGGAACTCAAAGTGTCACCACCTCCTCGTGGTGAGTCCTCGATAGTTCCACAAGAGCTTGCGAAGGATTTAAGGAAACAAAAGGAATAAGAAATTCAATGGTTTTGAAAATGATTTCCGTTGATATTTAGAGGAAATATATAGTTATAAATATGTTGAAAATATCGGAAAATTTGATGAATTTTAGGCGTAATGCGCAGACTAAAAGTATAATCTAAAACCTTTTTTAAAAAAATCTTTCATATTTTAGTTATTTTTCTGCCATTTAATAACCACTCGACACTAGTTTTAACATTTCCAGTACTTTAAAAAAATTGAAAATACTTCAAAACATTCAAAACTTAAAGTCAAATGCGCAGACTAAAGATGACGTCGCAAAAATGAAATATTTTACAGAATTTTTACTAAGCCTCATACACAGTAATTGAAAGGTACACGTTTCCGGAAATTATAAAAAAAAAAAAATCCCTCCAACATCCTGGACATCTCAAATTTACAGCACCAAAATAAGCTAAGTTTGTTGTTGACTGAAAAGATTAATTCGTGACAAAAGTACAACTACTAGGCAACCACAATGTCTAAACAGAATATTTCAATAATTCACTAATGTTAAAACATTTTGTTCGTTAGAAGACACAAATACTGTTAATTAAACAAAAAGTAGAAATGGTAGTAAAAAACCTTTAAATCATCTTCATGTTTTCGAAAAATCGTAAAAAGATTCAAACGAAAGTTATCGTCGGGGTTTTCTTCGAAGCAGTACAGAAAAATCTGAATTGTAGTATTCATTCCAAGAAAATTAACTCTCTTAAAATGCAACGTACATATTTTATTTTTCAAGACATTCTATATGCCTATCACCTATCAATATGGTAACCCTAACCATAGAGTAAGCAACTAAAATACAGAGTGACTAGTAAGTAACGCGCTAATGTTACAAATTAATTTCTCAAATTTACTCGTTCAAAAAATTCTATTTTAATTCTTAAACAAGTTCAATACGTGGGAATTACTTAAATACATTTTTGCTGTTGGTTTTTTTTTTTTTTCATGTCTCTAATAATAATTGTGCTCTGTAATATGGTGCAAAAGAATAGCGAAATTCTGCATCCTTCGCAGCCGAGGTTCCAATTTAAAACTGTAAAATGCACAATAATAAATTGTAAACTATCAATTTTACAGTTTCTTACTGTAAAGTTAGCAATTTTACAGTTTAATACAACAAAATTAGCTGTATTATACTGTAAAAAGAACAGTATAATACTGGCAGCAGAGTTTCCAGTTTAAAACTGTAAAATGCACGGTAATAAACTGTGAAGTTAGCAATTTTACAGGTTTTTACTGTAAAATTAGTAATTTTTGCAGTTCATTACTATAAAATTAGCTGTATTATACTATAAAAACAACATTCATTTTATACGGTGTGTTGTCTTAAGCTTAAACTCAAACATAAACTTTCTATGAGTCACATTTGGGCTGCAATTGCTCGAATAATACTTTCGAACCATTAAAATAGTCTCATCGCGACATTTTCACTGAAACATAAACAGTAAAAGCCAATTCAATCAGACTGCGCAAAAAAAATCAGTCAGTGCACCGAATCTAACCCCCAAGCTTGGACTTATTACGCCAAACAGTTTTCGAGAAATTTACATGTCTTTTCAACACGTTACTTACTTGTCACCCTGTACATAAAAAAATGAATGTTGTTTTTACTGTATAATACAGCTAATTTTATGATAATTTTACTGTAATAAACTGGGAAAATTGCTAATTTTACAATAGTAAACTGTAAAACTGCTAGTTAACAGTAATAAACTAAAATTGCTAATTTTACAGTTTATTTCTGTGCATTTTACAGTTTTAAACTGAAACCCCTGCCTTCAGTATTATAATGTAAAAACAACCTATTTTTTGCAGTGCCGTTGCAACAATAAAACGTTTGCTATCGTCCAACATTTGAATAAAAAAAGTGATCCCATTAGAGAAATTATTTATTACCGTATTGAAAACACTGAAAGCATTTTATTAAAATTAAATACAGACAACAAATACTTGAAATTCTTCCCCGCTTGTTAAACTTCGGCCGAATTGGAGAAAACCGTTTTCATTGCTTGCAGTATGTCGAGGAATAGAAATAGAATTTGAGCAACAATAAGAGCCGACCCGAATGAGTGTCAGGGGTACTTGCTTATCTGCTGTGATTTATAAGTAAGGGATAGTGAGCCCATTACCCGGGCGTGGGCCGGAACAGCTCAATTAAAGGAAGGAAACACTCCAGAATAACTTCACATTCTCGTCTACTGCCGAAATTTCTCGGTGTCGTTCTTGAACACTGCCGCTTTAAGGTCATCGACCAAAAGATTACAAAAAAAAAAAGTCTTCATACCCTGTTTAAAACTCATGAACGTTTCTAAGCAATATTTAAGATTGCGCCTACATCGATTTTTAACCGAGCACATTTTTATCCTTAGATAGGAAAAATCAGCAGATTTTTAAATGTTTTCTTAATGTTAGAAACGGTTTTTGACTTGTAACGTACACTGCAAAAAAATAAAGTGCTTTTACAGTATAATACTAGATGTTCCAGTTTAAAACTGTAAAACCCACAGAAATAAACTGTAGAATTAGCAATTTTACAGTTTATTACAGCAAAATTAGCTGTATTACACTGTAAAAACAACAGCATAATAGAGGTTCCAGTTTAAAACTGCAAAATGCACTGTAATAAACTGAAACTAGCAATTTTAGTTTACTGTAAAATTACTGTACAACTATCTGTATTATACTGTAAAAACATCTCTTTTTTACAGTGTACTCCGGGTTCCGGTTAAAAAATTGTCGGATAATCGAGGTTGAACTGTATCCTTTTACTAATACGCATGGATGATTGAGACAGAGATGAAAACATGTGCGTTATATTTCCGAGTAATCCACTTGCAAAATGGACGGGAACTAAATCGATGTCTCTGATAGCTGAGAAATCATCGATAATTTTGTCACATGGCAAACGAGAGACGTTATTCTTCCTAAAGACTCACCAGATTCTCTCCCCTCATTACCTTTACTCTTCGAAATCTGCTTAAAGTACTTCTGATCGAATTGATGACAGCGATAGCTTTGTTTAACGAATCAATTTGTCAAGCTTCAAGCGAATGAAAATAAGGCCATTTTTTAGAGCTACCAATCGCTTAAAGTAACAACGAATCGTAAAAGAAATTAGGAGAGGGTATTAAGCTGATTAAGGATATTTCATGGCAAGAACGGTTACGAAGCTTATTACGAAGATGTACACTTTGAAAAGAGTCAAATTACAGTTGAAGAGTTCGCGCTTAGTATTGTTGCAAAAATGCTGATTTCGCTTAAGCACTTTAGGAAGATGATTTCTGTTTCCCATTTTCATTCCTGTCCCCTTTAAATACACACTTCAAATGAAAACGCGTCATGTTACTTCTTGAAAAGGGATAGTTTCTCGAGTAACAACATTTTATCTCCTGCATATGTACTGAAACATTGTACAATCAAAATGTTGAAAATATAGAAACATTCCCATAAAAAGTTTGTCTTTTTTAACTTTCTCCTTTCTAAATTATATTTTTCTTTGACTGGACCACTTCTTGGACTTAGCCCACAGAAGGCTAATTAGCACGTTCTTAAGATATAAAAAATATTATGTAAGAAAATGTAGAAATATCACAGATTGAATCAAACATCGTCGACAGGGCTCGTGTAGTACCACTGAGAGCGAATACAGTATGCTATTTCTTTCACGGCGACCTCGGACGCTTTTGCGCATGCCTCGGGCCTCTACTGATTTTGTTAAAATCGGGGTGATGGGGATAAGAGAGATAAGGAATGTGAGAAGCTTTTGCTTTGCTTTGTTTTGTTTTTCGTTGGATTCGTTTGACGTTGGTTTGCGTTGATGTTTTTTTTTTCTTTTTTTATTTATTCCCCTTCCTTATCAGTTCTAGAAAAAGAAAATAATATTCGTCCAGCAAAAATGCTGCCATGGTGAATTTTCTTAAGCAAACTGTCTTCCCTTTTCGAAATAGAACAGTTCAACGGTGCTTTGCGCGAGGTTGGACAGTACATACTTTTTAAAACAATATAAATTCAAAACGAAAACAACAAATAAGAAAGAACAGGTAGAAATGAAAATTTGGAGGATGAATATTTTTCTAAGGTCATATTTTTACATTTGAAGAATTTTAATTGGAGTTTTACGATGTGCGATCAAACTTAATCTGAATAAAGCAGAGTCTGATCCATCTTTAGAAGAAGAAATCCAGTACTAGTCCAAAAATAGCACAGGTAAAATCAAACATCGGAACGAGTACACTCTCTTTAGAACAATCTAAATTCAGAAAGCAAAAGACGAGCGTCAAAGTAGGGGTAGAAACGGTAGAAAGGAGGGTTTCCGATGATCAGTATTCGGTGTTGAGCGAAGGGGAGCAACTGCAAAACTCCCCTTCATTGAATTTCAGAAAGCCTCATAAACCCCATCGAATCGCTGTCTCTCCATCGGTCATCACAGATATCGGCGTTTCCCCGCTCCCGGCCAGAGGCAGGGAAATTCGCTGAATCATTCATGAGGTATTGGCTCTCGACAAAACTTTCAAAAAACCTCCGGCATTCAACTGGCCCGCTCCTTTTATTAACGTTTATTAATTCCTTTGCCATCGGAGACATTTTCCACAGAGCGGATGAAGAAGTGCTTTCACACTCATGCTACATTTTCTCGTGCTTTCCCACACTGTAAGAAATGAAATTTATTTTACAGTAGAAAACAGCTCATTTCATAGCATCAATCTGTAAAAATTGCTATATTTGCAGTAATAAGCTGTAATATTGCTAATTTTACAGTTTATTACCGTGCATTTTAGTTTTAAACTAGAACCTCTGCTGTTAGTATCATACTGCTGTTTTACAGTCTAATACAGATAAATTCTGTGGTAATAAACTGTAAAAACAGAGCTTTACTGTTGACGTGGCCCGTGCCATTGACAATGAGCACACACATCTACACCATGAAACCAACTTTGGAGAGTTTGAGTCGAAATTATCGTGTCAGTAGCAGAATGAAAGTTCTGTTAAAGAAAAGTTTCATCCATATTTCGGCATCTTTAGATCGTAAATTAGGCAATAATCCACGTTTCCAATCTTGCACTTATCATCAACCTGTATTTTCAGTCTTTTAAAATCAATTCCAGGCCCTGAAAACCACACAATGGCAAAATTCATGGCTTCTGCCTCTTCGACTTTTGTTCCCCCCCCCCCTCCTAAACAACCAAAAACTCTACAAACTTCTGATTCGGTTAAATGACTTCGTTGTGGCATCGCACTGATCGAACCCCATTGCTTACTGCATGTAAATCATTGCTTTTCGCCAAACCTCTCACTAAGTTGAAAACCAAATTTCATTCGCTACCGCAAAAGCGTCGTTTCTGACGTCAAACCCAAAATTAGCACGACTGAACTCAAAATTTACAAACTCCAAATTTTAAAAAGTGAAAAGAAATTACATTTATAACTCCTTTCTCCCATTTTCTGTAAAAAAATTATCTTTTACCTTTATTTTATATAAAACTTACAATATCTTTTAATTGTTTTGAGGGATACAATTAAAGGATTTCGCGCCTTTTATGCAGTTGTAGTGCGAACGACATCCGAATACTGAAAGTGGATCTTCATCCTTTCACTGCAGCTGTACTACTAGCATTCTTCCTGTAAGCAATGCTGTACCATTTATCATCAATGAACAAAAGCCATGTTCGTTCTGAACGCTCTTTATGTATGGTAAAAAAAAGAACAGACGGGGGATAGATGCTTCTATAGAAATGAGTTTTGGGTAACGCATCCCCTTCGGGAGTTCCAAATAAAAAAATCTTATGGCTAAGGTTGTATCCAAAGTTTTTCAAATATTATTAACGAGAAATTCATTGTTGAAAGAAAAGAACTCCTCAAAATTCATTAGCTCACACTGTAAAAAATGAATGTTACTTTTACGGTATAATTAGCTAATTTTTTGTTGAATTTGCAAAATTGCTAATTCAACAGTTTATTACCCTGCATTTTATAGTTTTAAACTGGAATCTCTGCTGCCAGTATTATACTGTTGTTTTCATAGTATAATACAGCTAAATTTTACGGCAATAAACTGTCAAAATGCTAACTACATGTATACAGTAAGAAACTGTAAAATTGTAGTTTTAGTTTATTACTGTACATTTTACAGTTTTAAATTGGAACCTCGGCTGCCAGTATTATACTGTAAAAACAGCAGTTCATTTTTTGCAGTGAAGCATTAAACTTTCATATGACCCTGAATTCGGCTGTTATCGAAAACTTACCGAATTGCATTGGTGATTTACCTTATTTAAGCATGTCTTGGCGTTTCATATCTTTCGTAAAACTTCATCTAATTCCCGTATTGTATTGGCTTGTACACCATGATCCACCACTATATTCATGTATAAAGCTCTACTTCTATTGAGAAAAAAGTTTATTTATTCGAATCTTACTACATTAATGTCCTTGATGAAAATAATGAGACATTCTACTATATTTCAGTGTCCTGTAACATGGGGGTCTGATAGAAATATCGTGCGATTAAAAAAAAACAGTTCGCAGTTATTAGATTATTGCTTAAGATTATGTAATACGCAATCAAAGTACGTAATACGCAAGACGGTTTAAAAAACACACGTGTGTTAATACATTAAATTTCAAGTTAATTAAGGCTCAGTTTTTAAAGGAACATCACTCTTAATCTTCGTTGCGCTTGCCCCCTTGACATCCTATATGTGTAGGCTCAAAACCTTGTTACGATTTTTGGAGAGAACTGGAGAACTTGCTGCCAGAAACGGATTCAGAGGGGGTGGGGGGGTCAAGGGGATCAAGACTCCTTCCCTCCCAAAATTGACCAAGAAAAAAAAAGGCTAAAATTACGTTTTTGATATTTATATTACAAAGAATTCGCCCCAGACGTAGACCAAAAAATGACACTAATGACCCCCTCCAGAACGAACAGTCAGATCCGTCCTTGGTAATGCCAGGGCAACTTGAAATTGTGAAATGATTAAAAATTGGTTCAATAGGAAAATAGCCAATAAGAATAAGAAAGGATAAAAAGTTATAGTTTTCAGTGAGGAGTGTGAAAAGAGATGATCTGTAAATAGATCACTGGCGGTAACGGGTTAAGATGAATCTTTGCATACAAAATAAGCTACAAAATAGCAAAAATAAATTTATTTTGGAAGTTTAAGGGTGACAGAAAGTATCGTTTTCGAAATCTGAAGAGAATCATCAACTGAAACAGTCGATATTCATCGTTATACATCGTTTACGATCAATAAGCTGCCGAGTGCGCTGAAAGATAAGGAGTCCCTGATAAGACTGGAGAAAGTTCCGTTTCATATAAACGATAGCTAGATCCCCAGGTGGGTTTTCCCCCGCATTTTGATTGCCGATTTAACTGCTGTACTGGCAGAACTGGCGGCGATTGCAACCGCCGGAAAACCGATCAAATTCATTATTACGCAGATAAGGATTTTTTTTTTTTTTGTTTTTTTTCAAACCAGTCGAACTTGAAATGATTCCAGTCATTTTATAGTTATTACCACATCAGTTTCTGAATTTAAATACATACAAGAATGCAGAGCCTATGCATCTGCATCGCAGTATTACTTGTTTGTAGTAAAATTGGCTATTGAGTCACTTACATAACGTTAATACAGTAACTTGTTTCAACTTTGATTCATCATTTCCATGGCCTGATTAACACACGGTGTAGACCTGGGCACCACATTTTTAGGGGCACCAAAATAGGATAAAATTCCTTAATTCCCCCCCGTTTTAGGAAAGAAGTTCTTTAAAAATACGCAGATTTTCTTGCGCGAGAGGGGCACCAAATTTTACCAGGAGGTACCACCTAGATCGGGATCTGATAATTTTTAACTTTTTTTTAAACTGCTCTCCTTTTTGTAATTTTGATTTACTCAGGGAGTCAAAACGACGCAACCTCGTGAAAATAGATCAAATACATTACTGTGCGGATGAGAACGGTTATTTTCTCCTTCATCAAACCATCCCAGCTGGAAACGCTTTTGATAATAGTGTACTTATATCCTAATCGTTGTTATAAATTTAAATGTAACCTGAAACGCAGAGGCTATGCATCCGCGTCACAATTTTGATTATTTATATTAGTTTTCTTCGTCAAATTAACATTGAGCCTCACTCATAGAAAGTAAGTACACTTACTAACTCAGTATAATCGTTATCCACAATTTCTCCATTTTACAACGCCCCTTTCATGTTTTAAAAAAGTTATTGCATTTGCTGGCATAAAACAGAAGAAAAACCTCTGAAATTTTATATTATTAGACGATGATCATAAAAATCATTTAAAATGATTTTTTGAGGTGGGGTATCTTACACTTCAGAAAAATAAGAATTTTAAATTGAAATATCCTACTAAAAATCAACAAAAGCGCTAAAAAATTGTTTTTTTCGAAACAGGAAGTTCGATACACTACTTTTGTTAAAGAATGTTTCGTGTTTATATGCTTCATGAACACTACAATATCTATCGTTCCAGATATATTTCTAAAACAAATCCAAATCAATCGCAAAAGCTATTAATCACTGAAAATTCATTTATTGAAATTATAATTACTTCGCATTCAATATCGTTATGATAAAATATTCCTCACACACCTCGCCGTTGTGCTTACGCCAACAGCAATTCACATTTTTTGACAGAATGATTCCAGTTTCGATATAAAATACTATTATTTTTCGGCATTTGACCTTATTTTCGGTTTAGCCTGCTGCTTACCAAAGAGCTTCGAGTACCTTGTTGTGGCTTTTTTCGACTGCTGAGAAGAGTTGCGTTAAAGACGTCTTTCTTTCTCAAAAGTACTTTCAGGTTTACGTGAGGTTCCTACCAATGTTGATCCAAAAGGATGCTTCGGGGAATATCAAAGCCCGCGTGAAGTGGAAACATTGGAGGAGAGCCAACGCTTCATCTCAAAAGAAGGTTTCAAAAAAATTCTTCTTTGTCTTCGTTTGTACGTCCATCACACAAAGGCTAGTTAGGGTGAAATACCGAAGAAAAGATAAGGTCTGTTTGAATGCTTACTCAAAATTCTTACAACATTTTACAAACAGCAGTAGCAAATATTTTGTCTCACAAGAAAGAGAACTGAATGCAGCTCAAATTGAGTCAGTGTGAAACCAAGAGAGGCAAGCGGACTTGTTAAAGATTCGAACAAAACGTGTGCAAAGTTCGAACCTTAGACTTTCATTGAAAAGTTTTTCTAAATTATGCTGCGCAACCCCCCCCCCCCCCCCCAGCAGCTATCGGGGTCTTACAATATCTTCCCTTTACCAAAGAGAGTGTCTCCAGCCACTGACGCTAGTTTTCTACAAAGTTTTAGTTTTAGCAATTTACCCTTTACTTCTGAGTGTTCCTTTTATTTTATTCACTTTTAGTGAGCTGCGTTCCTTTTAGTTAAACCAAAACTAGCCACAAATTACTACATGGGATGTTTCTAGTGAATAGCATGCTACTATTTGCCTCTGAGAAGAATAATGCCAGTGAGAGAAAGATCTAATCATTCCATTTGTTAAAACAGGGGAGTGGAAAATAAGTTTACTCATAGAGTCGACAGAATCACTAGAGTGCGTGCTCCTTTATCCTTTTAAGACAAAAACTGGTTGTCGACATGACGAGGAAGTTGCGTACAAATAAAATGAGATGTTCCTAAAAAGATGCTTTTTTGCCACATCATGGTGAAGTTAAAATACATGCTTAATTAAATTTGCGTATTTGTCTGAAAGTTAAGCCGTTACGATAGTCAAACAGTTATAATCAACACACTTTTCATGCCAACATCATGCAATTGTTTCTAGCGTGCTCCAGTTTCGTAGTTACTCCAGGCATTCACCTCGCTAATAACGTAGAAAAATTGGCTCCGGACTAAAGTAAGAATTCGCTTCAAGATAAAATGAACTCTCTGAAAGCCAGGCATACTCTTGTTTAAGTATCACTGGAAGTTACCTTGTTTTAAACATTTTTATCAAAGAGAATTTTTTCTTTGATTTGTTCATTTGGCACACTACAAAAAATGAATGTTGTTTTTACAGTATAATATAGCTAATATTATAGTAATAAACTGTAAAAATTTCTAATTTTGCAGTACTAAACTGTAAAATTGCTAATTTTAGTTTTTTCCCGTGCAATTTACAGTTTTAAACTGGAACCTTTGCTGCCAGTATTATACTGCTGTTTTTACCGTACAATACAGCTAAATTTTATGGCAATAAACTGTAAAATTTCTAACTTTACAGTAAGAAACTAAAATTGCAAGTTTCACAGTTTATTACTGTGCTATAAACAGTAAAATTGCTAACTTTACAGTAAGAAACTGTGAAACTTGCAATTTTAGTTTCTTACTGTAAAGTTAGAAATTTTACAGTTTATTGCCATAAAATTTAGCTGTATTGTACGGTAAAAACAGCAGTTCATTTTTTGCAGTGCAGAAAACACGATAAGCATAGGTTGCGATCAAGCTTTTTGCAAAACATTTTTTTTTCGTTCTGCGTCGTGTTTGCTTACAATAAAAATTTGCTTGCAAAAACAAAATCGCGCCGCCCTTCCTCATGAGGAGCATCCAGTGGAAATCTTAATTTGCATAACGGTCTTATTGCCCTCCTATTTCCTACACTGCAAAAACTGAACTGTTGTTTTTACAGTATAATACTGGCAGACGAGGTTCCTATTTAAAACTGTAGAATGCACAGTAATAAACTGTAAAACTAGCAGTTTTAGTTTAATGCCGTAAAATTTTAGTGTATTTATACAGTAAAAACAACAGTACAATACTAGCAGAAGAGGTTCCAGTTTAAATTTGTAAAATGTACAGTAATAAACAGTAAAATTGCTAAAATTACAGTACTAAATTGTAAAATTGCTAATTTTAGAATAATTCGATGTGTTTGACTTTTTTGGCTCACAACAATGCTGAGGTGTATTATAATGTAGGGGAAGGTGGGGTACCTCGGACCTATTTTTGCTTTTCAATTTTAAATTTCATAATTATTTGCCAAATCTAAATACAAATACCATAAATTGAAACTTTATGATTTTTTACACTACGTATAATTATCTTAAAAATGTATTTAACTTATTTCAATTACATTTTTTGTAATAAGAATAATAATGCACATGGAACCGAGGTACACCACCAGGGGTGTACCTTGGGTTTTGGGATAGTGTACCTTGGACCAATGATTAACAGGTAAAGAAAACATGATTTTCAGTAATATCATCACTATTTATCAATATAAGTTTTTAATTTGTTTCATAGATAAATAAAAATTTAGATCTTATTATATTGTCACGTTTCCCTTTTTAAAAAATACCAAGATGCTCTATCTTCTGAAAACCATGTTAGAGATTATTTTTTAAGCTGCACTTATTTCCAACCAAGATTGTAATTGGATAAGTCAATTCCAAATGTTAACTTCTCGAGCTACCTTTCTGATCCACTAGATAATATTGGGTGTGGTAGCTTGAATATATCCTTTTTTTCAACTTCATAAATGGTAGGATCTTCTCTTGTAAACTTCTCACAGTTTGGATCTTTTTTTTACAAATTTAACAGCATGTTCATCATTAGCAATAGAAATAATCTCTGCAAGAAAATATTTGATAGCTTTCTTGCCAGCAAATTTCACCAAAACAAAATCGCCAATCTAAGTATTAATGTTATCTGCATCTTCTAGCTCATTAAAATCTTCTTCAAAAATATTGGATTCCTCACAAAAATCTTCAATATTCTCAAGTTCAGACTCTGAGGAATAATAAAGTTATCTCTTAGGCTGGCTTGGTAGGGGGTCTTACTGTCTTAGTTTGCTTTACTTTTTTCATTGCCCCCTTTTAGGCTTTTCTATTTCAAGACGCTCTTTCCGGGATGTATCTGTCAAAATACAAGACGTTCTTTTAGGTCTTCCCCCTATGGGGTCATTTTTTGGTCGTACCTTTGGATATGGCCTTATTTCTTCAGGGGGGTGACAATGCTTGGCAAAGAAGTACTAGCTTCAGATGTTGACACACCAGTAAAATCATTTTGTGTGTTATTTTCTTCTTGCTTTTGCACTGAGCAATCATTGACATTTGATGGGAGGAAATCAAAATCTTCAAAAAATATTTTCATTCACCGTTATATAAACCGTCCAAGGACTGCAGTCCTTGGATGGAATAACCGAGTTAGCGGTGTATTGCACATATAAACATAGTTAAGAATTCATCATTAGCTTTACCATAAATCATGATTATGCAGTTGCAAAACTGCGTATTAAGTTTATAATTTAAGTTAAAATTTTTAGTTTTGGAAGGAAACATTTCACTTGAATTTTAAAAGGTATTTCGAAAAACTAAAGAACATGAAATTTTAGGAGTTGTAATTGTTATGCACTGCAGAAGTGTGTATCATGGACCAGTCCAAGGTACACCACTTGTATTGGGTTCGAAGTACACCACTTGGTTATAAAAAACAAAGTAGCTTACCATTGTGTTACAGTTAGGATTAACTTTATTTTAAGCACACGGTGTTATACCTAGAACATGACTGTATAATGCATGACCCTCATTTCATAAAAAACAATATATGTTTTAGAATAAAAATACCCAAAAGTAACCGGAAAAAGTTACTTTTGAATGGTGGATTTCTTTTTATAATAAGACTTCAATCAGATGAGCTTTCAACAAAACAGAAAGGTATGCAGTGAGACCTCTAGAGGCACATAGTTCAACTACACATGTTGCTATTCAAGTATTTTAATAAGCAGAGCTGTAATCAGCCTAGGTCCGAAGTATACATATGTCCGAGGTACACCACTTACCCCTACTTGTGCACAAAAAAACTTATGCACGAGAAAATCATGGGATGAGTAGATTTAACTACACTAATCCTGAACGTTGAAATTGTGTTTAAGCAGTCGGTTAACACGATTTAAAAACTCCGCTAAAGCTGTTTTTTTTTTTTTTTTTTTTTTTTTTTTTCAATTTTGCTCCGCTACTGATTTTTCGCTCAAACGATGGTATCGAAATCATCAGATATAACGGCATTTCTAAAAGCAGTTTTCCAAAAGAGAAACTAAAATGCACAAAAAAGGGAAAAAAACGATAAAAAATTGTACCCCCGTTCGGTTGCGTAGAAAAGAAACGGGGCTTAATGACTTATGGCCGCGAATTTTCTAGTTCCTCCGAGACTTGGCAGCACACATCAAAATGCTCGGCCAACGGCCACTTTACTGTTGGAACAAGAATGCTCTGAATACAAAGGCAACGAGCTTTTTTATTAACCTTTTAAGCTTTGCGAAGGGCTCGTTAAAGCGCTACTTTTTCTTTAAAAGCGATGTAGAAACAAAGAATGCTAACTTTTAAGGGCTGGAGAGCTTTTAAGAATGCTTTTTTTTTTCTGCTCGTCCAGGATCGTAAAAATTATGCTCGGGGACTATTTATTTGAAGACGATGGACATATTTGTGTTGCATTTAACACAAAAGGTCTTAAATTCGGTATACAGAACAGAGAATTTATTTGCATTAAATGCATTTATAAAGCAAAACGTACATTTAGTAGAAATCTACATTGGAAAGAATTTTGACAGGGATATCTACCAAGAAGGGTTAAAGAGCAGATTGCTGGGTTGGAATTTTAAGGGGGGTGTTTTCAAGAAAATTCCCCTTTTTTTGTGGTGGGGGGGGGGGATCTCGTTCTTCGGGGAGTCTTTGTGGTATTTAGGGAACAAGCGCACCTTTACTCTTGGGGGAAAGGGGCGCTCTTGATTATGATCCACTGTTAAAACAATAATGTTCAAAAAATTTGGCGTCTTGGAAAACAAATTCTTCAATCACACAATGTATTCCCACTATCCACTTACAAGAACCAATACGCTTTCTCCCAAGGATCCTTAAAAAAATTAAATAAATTAAAAAAAAAAAACAAAGGCAAGAGGTAGTACTACCTGGTAGTGTGTGTTCTTTATTCTTTCCGAAATTTCATTTAAAATATTTTCCTTTTCCGTTTAAAAATCTTTTAAGCTTTCAACATACATTTTTTCGGAGAAAAAATCATTCAAAGATATTGAACAAGCCTTAAAAGTGTTGCTACAAATAAGGGACATAAGTATTATAAAAATTTCATATAACACTTTATTTGTGTCAACAGTTATAATATCAAACTAAATAATATACCTGGATTTTTAATCTTAAAAATTCTCTCATTAAAACTTTTAGCTATGCTATTCGCTTGTGCATTTCTAAGATTTTCATATAAAAATACAAGAGACATGAGCGAAAGAGGCTAAGCTGTTTAA
Organism: Uloborus plumipes; assembly: GCA_038373865.1. NCBI lineage: Eukaryota > Metazoa > Arthropoda > Arachnida > Araneae > Uloboridae > Uloborus > Uloborus plumipes. Next base: position 64,122 of record JAXGGA010005857.1, read on the forward strand.
GTTCTTAAAACAATCGACGCTCGTTATAACGACCACTTACTATAAAAACTATCTCAATATAACAACCGGTAATAGAACCCCCCTTATCCCAATATGCTCTATGTTCTACCTCTTGTAGCGACCACTCGTGATAAAGACCTTTTTCTGGTAAGACGGAGATGGTCGTTATATCGAGCGTCGACTGTAGTATCTATGGCGGAAAATTATGAACGAACTAACGCATAATTTTCTCACTGTTAAGTGTTCTCTCCCAGAAAGCGGGGATATGGACATGTTCTATATATTTTGCAGGTGCACGAACGGAATAGCATTATTGTAAAGGGCAAGCAGTGGGCGTCAAAAGATATTACGTTTTTGATGAGTAACAGATCACAGTTCAGTCTATAGGAAAACTTAAACCTTTCACATTAAACTGCGAACCTGGCATCGTGTCAAGCTTCAAGCGGTTCAACCATTCACTTGTTTTTACTTTTTTGTATCATGATTTGGGATTATTATCAGATTTACTTTGATATGGCTTGAAGCAAAACCGGGATAGAATATGTAATTCCGCATATGACTTCTAAGGCAAGTGACACCAATCACTTGCAATTAGCAAAGAAAACTGCAATGCGTTCATGGCATTTCCTCAAAAACTTGATGTAGCTATGCATTACTTACACACTGCAATTATTTTTCTCATTTACGACGATTATGATTTACGGTAATTACTAGATTTTTACTATAGAAAGCAAAATGTATAAGTTTTGTATGTCTTTCGAATGCTTATTTTTAAAAAATATGAAAACAAGTACTGAACATGAACCATAACTTAAAAATACATTCTCATGGACTTTTTTCTCTCAACTGCCAAATCAAATGCAGCATTTAAGGGCGAAATATTTCCCAACCCCTTGCTTAATATTTCTTTAACGATCACTATATCCTTTCCGATCTACAAATAATAATAAGTTTTAGTTCTTGTTTTTGGGGGTGTTTCATGTTTCTCTTTTTAACTTATTAGGGACAGTGAGTTCTTATGATTACCTGATCCGTTTATCTCAAAAACAAGTCAACAGAAAGCTCAAATAGTTTAAAAGCGCATTTTTACTCTTATTTTATAATTTGTCTGAAAAGGTTACAACATTTTAAATTGAAATGTACATTTGTATTTAGATATATTTATATCGGTAAAAAGTGTTGTAGTTGCAATTGAATAATTTAATGCGATGCTACAAATGTTTTCTCGAAATTAGACATATTTCTGTTAACTGTTTTTTCAAAATAAACGATTCATTTACTAAGTGAGGGTAAACTCTTCTTAAGCCTTAATCGTTTCAATTTCTTCACTGCAAAAAAATGAACTGTTGTTTTTACAGTATAATACTCCCCAGCAGCATAATCTCATCGGCCGATGATCGGACATTCATCGAAACCCCATGAAATTATCATCGGCCGACGATCGGATTCGATGAGTTCTCATCGGGAATGGCTCTAATATGTCAGCTCGGCCAAGAAGAATCCGAGCAGCAAAATCCGATGCGTTTTGCTCGAAATACGATGAGATTTGGAGCAACTTATGAGCAGTGCAGTCCCGTGCCGATGAATTTAGGATCAATTTTGGATGCTCGGCTTATTTTCATCGGGAAAGTTGATCGGAAGAATATCGCTTTCCGATGAAAAGTAGCTCATCGAAAACCGTGCTCGGTTAATGATCGGAACGATGTCATCGTGCGTTACGGGATAAGTTTACGAGTTGTTCGATGATCGGCCAAGCAAAATCCGATGAGTTGACTAGTAATTTTAGTTTCTTACAGTAAAGTTAGCATTTTTACAGTTTATTGCCGTAAAATTTAGCTGTATCATACCGTAAAAACAGCCGAATATTACTGGCAGCAGAGGTTCCAGTTTAAAATTGTAAAATCAGCAATTTCACAGTTTAGTACTGTAAAAGTAGCAGTTTTACAGTTTACTGCTGTAAAATCAACCATATCATACTGTAAAAACAACATTCATTTTCTACAGAGCATTAACCGCAAATTTCATTTTTAAAAAAATATCCTTATACCGATTTTTGTATATTCTAGGATGAAATGAGCTATGTTAGATCTGCAAGAACGTGCTGGCCTCGCATGGAGTCCGGCATGGGTTCTTCTGGCAGTCTTCTTCTGTCTCCAGGTGCAAGAGAGTGGCGCCCGCCTGACCACCGAAGGCGCGAACGGAGGCACAGAACATGCATCCGGCACGCTCGACGAAGGGTGCCCAAAGTGGGAGCGAAGTCCCTGGTGCCCATGCTACCAGTTCGAAGACGGGCTCTTCCTCGAGTGCCCAAACACGGGCCTCGAAGAGATACGAACTACTCTGCAGCAAATCACTGCGCCCATCAAATCTTTGAGCATCTACCATCTCGATCCGAACGTGACCCTCTTGCCAGATGGACTCTTCGAGAACTCGACAGTGTATCACCTTCAAATCTCTCACACGGAGATTCAGACTGTGCAAGAACATGCATTCCTAGGTTTAGAGCGAACGTTAGATAGCTTATCTATTGTAAATAGCAAACTGAAAGACATTCCCCAGGGCTCGTTGAACAAGCTCGTCATGCTGAGAACGTTGGATTTTGATTCGAATGTCATAACATCTGTAGAAAGTTACGCTCTGTACGGACTACTTATAACGAGTTTGAATTTGCAAAATAATCAAATTAAACTTCTCACGGAGTACGCATTCGGTGGACTTGAAAACTCGTTAGAAGAACTCATATTGATTAATAACAAATTAAAGCAATTTCCTTTAAACGCCTTGAGACGCCTCCGGAATCTCAAGACGCTGAGACTTGTGTGGAATGAGATCGAAGACATTCCAGATGACGGATTCACGAGATTTACAGGATTACAACGGGTAGATTTAAGTTCCAATAAGATTAGAAATCTGGACGAAAGGAGTTTTATCACTATGCCCAGACTGATATCGCTTACCTTATACATGAATCGTTTAACGACTTTGAACGATACAGTCTTTCTATACTTAAGAGAACTCGAGTCTCTAGATGTCAGCCACAACAGTTTGGCACTCCTAGCAGGGAGAGCTTTCAGTCACTTGACGAAGCTTCGCACAATCGATTTGAGTTTTAACCATTTGCATTCCATCAGTTCCGGAGCTTTTCACAATTTGACTCATCTTCGAGAAATTTTTCTCACCAACAATATAATCAGAAAAATAAGCAACGACACGTTCTACAACAGCACCCAGATATCTGTCCTTTTCATCCCCAACAATGCAATTACTTATATAGAATGTGGCGCTTTCTATCATTTGCACCATTTGTACCAGCTTCAGTTGTCGTTCAATCAACTCAGAGACATTCATCGCTCAATGTTCAAAAACAACAGGGAACTTCGATCGCTCTCTTTGGATAACAATTTTATAACTGATATTCAGCCCGGAACTTTCCAAGAACTTGTGGAACTCAGAGATTTACGACTTCAGAATAATCTCTTGAAAACTATTAAAAAAGGAGTTTTTTATTCCCTACCAAATTTGCAAGAACTTCATCTTCAGGTGATAAATAAAATTTTAGATTTTATTTTTAAATAAAACTTTGGGCTGTCCATAAATGAAGTCACTTTTTTTCCAACACTCTATCCCCGTGTGTCACACTTCAACCCCCTCCTCTAGTCACATGTGAAGCTAATTTTCGCAAACATATTGTCATTAAAATGTATGACGTCACACTTCCTGTTGCCCCCTCCCTCTCCCTTGACACAAACTGTCACACTTTCACGAACCATACTCCACTCTCAAATCGTGACATCATTCCTGGACAGCGTCTTGTCTAGTGTATTAATAAAGAGTATTAAAAGTTTGAATTACTTTGTGCTTAAGGAGTAAGATTTTCTTCACATCATTTTTTTAATTTTAAATGAAGCATGTAACTCTTTGAAACCTTTGCATAAACACTTATTTTACAATCAATAATGCATTCTCAAATATTGAAAACTGCGCTTTTTTTTTTTTTTGAAAATTGTTAAAAAATTAAAAGAAAATTTTAATTTTTGAAAAACTAAAGCTTTTTTTGCACATATTGAAGAAGGGTTTTTTGCTAAATGATCACAATAATCACCTCCAAAACATGTGTATTTATTTGTTTATATATTGGTTAGAAAATATTCTGCAATCGATTCTGTAAAAAATACTGTGGAAATTCTGTTTTTGAAAATATAAAATGCTCTAAAAATCTTAGCAATTTAAGCTTATTCAAAACAGTCTTGTTAAAGTATATTATCCTGAGTGCAGCAAATATTTTTAAAGCAATGTCTTAAAAAGGAAAAAAAAATGCTTAGTGATTCCTCTAACATGGAAACACGAAAATATGATTATTAAGAAAAAGCACTTTATAAAGTTTTGCTTTTCCAATAGAACACATAGCGTACAAGACCTAAAGTCCCTTATATATTTTTAAATAATTCAGCTAAAGTGATGAAATTTTGCCCGTGTGTTTTAAGTAACTTTTAGTTTTAAAACAAACAGTAAAACTATTTTTGGTCTTTTGGTCAGTTTTGGGGTAAAAAAACAGTTAAAATCGTCGAATTATTTGTAAAACTTTTTATGTGTTCCTGACTAGGGAAAGTAAGTGGCAGTATCTCCATAATTCGGGTTTACTTGTTTATTTATTTTTTAATTATGTCATCTATTTCACTTTACTTTCATTGTTCAAGTTCAAATATTCTTACTTATTTTCTGCTGAAAATCTGAGAATAATGTTTTTTTTCACCTTTAAGTATAATATTTTATTGATTTTAGTGGAACGTGTTTCTTTGAATATCTCTAAAATTTGTTTTTGTTGATATATCCCTTGACCTGCCCTTAGCCGATTTATGCTATTATACTTAAATACTTATAATTTTTCTAGTATTTTAACTAATCTAAAAATACATTAGTTCGTATAATATAAATAAGCTGTTGTTTTTACAGTATAATACTAAAGTTTAAGACTATAAAATACTGTAAAGTAGCAATTTTACAGTTCCATTATCACAAAATTAGCTGTATTATACTGTAAAAATAACAGTATAATACTGTAAAAACAACAGTATAATACTGGCAGCAGAGGTCCCAGTTTAAAACTGTAAAATGCACAGTAATAAACTGCAAAACTGACTGTTTTACAGTTTATTACTGTAAAATTGGCAATTTTTACGGTTAGTTACTATAAAGTGAGCTGTATTATACTGTAAAAGCAACATCTATTTTTTTATAATGTAGTTACACCAATGCTCGTTTTAATTAGTTTGTTTTCTCGAGACCTAAGCAATGATTCCTTTCTCTGCAGTTGAACCGAATCGAAGTAATTGAAGCTGAAGCCTTGCAGTCCCTCGCCAACCTCCAGCACTTGAATATTCAAGGCAACTCCCTCCTGGAAGTGGATGACATCCTCAGCAGATACCCGTCCAGTTTGCGCTCCCTTCAATTAACACATAACGAAATCGCATCCATGAATGCCAACAGCCTCCTGGGGCAAAACAAGCTCGAAATCGTTTGGCTTAATTTCAACAAGATTAAGCGATTGCGTCCGGAGGTGTTCCGCGATCTTGTGGAAGTTCAGAAGCTCTACCTCGATCACAACTCGATATCAGCCATCGAAAGTGGGACATTTTCAGGGATGAGACAATTGATTTATCTCAATTTAGAATACAACAGCTTGAACCATTTGAATGTTGATATGTTTGAAGGGGCCGATCAATTAGAGGAATTGTACGTCTCTCATAACCAAATTATGGACATAGAGCCTCAGACCTTTCAGACACTTCAAAACCTCAAGATTCTACACATGTCTCACAATCAAATATACGTTATTCGAAAATACATGTTTGAAGGTAACTTGCCTTTGAGAGAACTTGTTTTGTCTAACATAATGGCCGAGGAAATCGATGCTGGCTCCTTTTTGGAACTTTCATCATTAGAAACACTGGATATGAGTCAAAATAGACTAAGTAACGTAAGGGTAGATTTTTTATTTTTGCCTTCATTAAAGCATTTATATTTATCTGACAATAACTTAACCGGAATCACGGAGAATATATTTTATGGGCTCTCGGGACTTGTTTCTCTAAATGTTGAAAATACTGGACTAAATATAATGACTGGAAGCATGTTTGAGCAAATGACCGAGCTCAAAATGCTGTTTTTGTCCGGTAATGGGATTAAGAGCTTGGAGCCCAACCAGTTTTCCACTTTGAGTTTTCTTAGAGAACTCATTCTTGACGACAATGAAATTGAAAAAGTACCCACACAAACAATAGAAGCTCTTCCAAATTTAGAAACGCTTTCTATATCGAAGAATATGATTTCAACAGTTCAGCACTTAGCTTTTAAAGGCAATAGAAACTTAAAAAGATTAATTCTCAGCAGTAACAGTATAGTGAATATTGAGCAAGATGCATTCATGAATCTTACAAAGCTTAAAGAGCTAGATCTTTCAAACAACACTCTAAAATCTTTCTTTGCAGGGGTATTCGATTCTGTTAAAAACTTGGATAAACTTGTTTTGGATGGAAATTCATTCTTTTATCTCCCAAACTCCCTTTTAAATGCACCGCTGACTAATATCAGAATACTCTCCATAAACCGGAACCCTATGGTCCGAATTCGAGAAGATCTAAGCATAACCGGAAATTTCAAATCATTGGAAACCCTTCGGATAAACAAAGGAAATATAACAATCGTAGCTTCCCACGATTTTTTAGGCTTCAGAAACATTGCTCATTTATCTTTGAGGCATAACAAAATAGTCAAAATTTCTCCCGGTGCATTCAAACCTTTGACACGATTGGCAGTTCTCGACCTAGGTCATAACAATATTGACCTTTTACCCGAAGAGCGTTTATATGGGCTTAAAAAGCTTAAGACATTAAACTTAACTTCAAACAGGCTGACAGAGCTTCCAGTTTTCAGCGAGGACATAGAGCAGTTGGAGACATTGGATATTTCCGATAACCAGCTACAGAAGCTCGAAGGAGCTACCTTTCGACATTTGTACAACTTGAAGTCTCTTTGGATTCAAAATAATCAGATAGCATGGATACAATCAGACCTCTTCCTGGATCTCGATTCTCTGTCGGAACTAAACTTAGAAGGAAATAAACTTACGAAAATCAATGCCAAAATGTTGGTGCCAGTAGAAGTGAGAGTGTCAAAACTTTTCCTAAGTGGTAAGTAGCATTTTCTATCAACCTTTAACCCATTAATGCCTGACATTTTTTTTCAAAGATACTACGTATATTGGTTACAAATAGTGTTTAATGGACAGGAAAAATAGTTACAAAATTATGAGTCATTACATAGTGACTAACGTAACATTCAGAGCTGATTTTGTAACTGTTTTTAGTTGTAACTTAGAAGATAAAAAATATTTCTCAGTTAGGCTGGTGTATTTACAATGTACATGGTGTCTATGTATCATTTCTGCTAAGAAATTAAAACAAAATTACTGACAGTAGATATTTTTTCAACCAAAATAGCAATGTGACTAACGTAACGTGCAACCCTGAAAATAAATGCTCATGTTGTGAGGCAAAAATTTCTCAAAGTTAAGCAAGTGTTAAAAATTGAATGATATATTTGAAAATTGTGTAAAACAGGCTTTTAAAAACATGAAGCACTTTTATTAAATCTTAATTGTTTTTAGTCTTAAGTGTCACTTCTACTCAAGATGGTGTGTGACTAACGTAACCATCAAATAACAAAGAGTAGATACATTACAAACTATTTATTATGGCTAATCTCAGTGATAATTACAATACTTTTTCAATTTTTTTTTAATTTCTTATGTTGTATGATTTTTATTTATTTATTTATTTGTTTATTTTTTGATACTTTTTTCACTTCGGTATTTTTTTTTCTTCGGCTGAGGTTGACATTTCTATGGAATGACCCACATCATGTAAAAACTATTTTTTTTATTTAAGAAAGAAAAATTGTCCCTGAAAAGGGACGCTAGGCACCAAAGGGTATATATACTTTTTCAAACAAATTGTTTTTCTGCCTACGATATAATATTGAAAAAGACAATTTATAAGAATAAAAGCAGCAATTAACATAAACTGGGAAGTAGATTCAGAGAACAAGGAAATATTGGTGTTGCTGAGTATGAAAGTCAGCAAAGCATTTGTTGTGCAAACCTACGTACTGCATTTGCTGCATTTCCGATAAACTTCTTTACTTCAATGGGCACATCTTACCTGAGTCTTATTTAAAGTAATATAGCAACCCATAATACCTAACTCAATCCGGTACTTTTGAGCTCAATGCATTCCGTACAGCAGCTTCTAAAATAAAAATGAAGAGCAGTTACCACCATTTTTTAGAGTGGATCAAAAACTGGTAGTTCCCGATATTTGATGCATGGGATGCATATTTCTCCCTATGCAACGATTGTACTGAGCAACCATATCTATATGGTTCATCAATTTCAATTACTTTCTTTTCGCTATTGGACAATCGCTTAGCCTTTACTATAGGATAAAGTCCATGAAGATTGGATGCAATAGTTACGACATTGCGACAACCAACGTATTATTATTTTACCTGTCATCGACATTTATTCAAAACTTCCTCTCTTTTTTTTTTTTTTTTTTTTTTGAACAACGTAACTTTAGTTAATGAGCAATTTTCAATCCGATTCTTGCACAAAAACTTTGAGACAAATAATCACGTAGGAGCTCAAGAGAAATAAATAAATTGTCCCAGTAGATTTCAAAATTTGCATACTCAGGGAATTCTGAAATTAAATCTGCAACCCCACTCCCCTCCCCCTTTTCCCAAACAACTAATGCATATGCAATCCTTGAATTCTTCATCAAGGTGAAGTGCTAAGCTTCCGAAACAGCTTAGGGCTTCTTCAACAGTCAGACTAAACAATGAAAAACACCTACATGTATTATGGAAGAGGGTGATTCCACGGTCACGTGTGGGACACTCAGACGAAATTTTCACTAACATTCATGCATGTATACGAATAATTTATGGCTACAGGTTAAAAATTTTTTGAACCTGGGGAAAGTACATTGTGCATGTGATTTGAGAAGCAAAAAATTTTTTTCCTGATATCTTTTTTAATTGGTACTTTTCATTAAAGTATTACTGTCACGTGTGGGACAAGCGTTCGGACAGAAGTTTTTACACTTCACAACTCTAGTGAAAATTCCTTCGAACCTGTTATATTCTGCCAGCTCCAAATTTCTGAACATACAGTATGGTTTCCTACTAATAATGTTTTGCAGTGTTAGCTTTAAAAAATAAACATATACTACATTTGTAACTAGTTTAGTAACTAACGTGAGGGACATAAATGTCACGTGAGGGACATCTTGCGATTTTCTCCCTTATTGAATAAATGAAAACAGTTACTAATTAATGTGTAAAACATAATTTATTGTCCAAACCAGAAAATATCTATCTTTATAAGAAAAAACATTAAAAAATAATATTTGTAAATCAAAATTTCATTCAGTAATATACAGAAAGATCAAATTTTAACAAAATAAAGAATGCAAATTAAATATCAGCAGGTGTTTCCCTGATACTCTTTAGAAAGGATATATAAGTAGTTCTAAATGTCCGTAAATTTATAGCAACCTCTCGTTTTACCAGAAATTGGTGAAGAAATAATTTTAACAATCTGTTTTCTTAAGTAAGCATTTTCGTTTCGTTGTGTATGCCATTTAAAACAAACTGGAAGTTTCGATGGCTTCATTATATTTAGAAAACATGTGTTACTTTCTACTCTTTTAAATATTTCCCCTGGGTACGACTTCCCTTTCTAGTAAACAACAATTCATTTTAGTTCTTGCTTTGGAATTAATTTCATGCAACTGTTCGATTGAAATGTGGAAGTCTCTTCTGAAAGGCGTTGTGTTCTGCAAGTAGCCGTTTCCAATAAATTTCATGGAAGCTAGATTTGCTTCTAATGTTTGTAGCTTTTTTCCAGGGATTTTTGCTGCGCACTTTTTCTTCAAGCTACTCCTTTCTATCTGATTATTTCATGGACAGCGGAATGTTTCACAATATGAAAGAAATCCTGTTTTGAAATGGTATTACGTATAAATTTTATTTTTGAAACTTAAAATTACTTGTACAGTCGAGTCTCTTTGGCTCGAAGTCCTAAGGGACCGACTTAAAGTTTCGAGTTATTGGAAGTTCGAGCTATAGGAAGTTTCTAATCTTCTGAAAGGTTTGAGCACCAATAAAAACTTCGAGATGAAAGAATATTCAAGTTATGAGGCCTCAAGTTATCGAGACTTGACTGTAGTTAGGAATAATTTTTCAGTACTTTCGTTTGTTGAGCGTGAACATGCCTTCAAAGATGGCCGACACCAGCTGAATAATGAGGAGTAGAAACATGCTCTTTTCAAAGTAAGTTTT